>OU452242.1:50402500-50634119 GCA_911728495.1 Furcula furcula
AAAACGGAACCCTTATGGTGAGACTTCGTCTGTCGGTCTGTCACACCCATCGATATACTATACCAACTAGATTTGCTGTCACGACCCGAAAAGTGGTCACGAAAATAAGAAAATAAGAGCTACGGAGACGGCTGTCGCTCAACTGTCTGCAATTATTATTGAACCTTATTTTATAGTATGTAAGTCATCTTTTTATATGAACATATTATTGTTTTGCGTGTACGTGTATAGTTGTGTAGGTACATGTAACCGCGACCACATTTTCGATGTCATTTTGTTCGTGACAGCTAATCTTGTTGGTATAGTATATCGATGGTCACACCTATTAAATTTCAGGAACCACTGACGCTATCGATTTGAAACCAGAAATAGTTTTAGATCTTACCCAACCTCTAATCAAAAGAAAAAAAATATTTCAAAGTGAGACTACTATATCGAGTGGTGTATCATACGAAAGGTCTTCATTTGCAAATTACAAAACAGATTTTTATTTTGGTTTATGTTACGTAGGTTTTGGCTTATAAACAACAATGTCAACCCCTTATCTCCGTAGTTTGTGGAGGGAAAAATCTGAAATAATTATGGGTAATACATATCCATTTATATTTTACAGGAAATCGTAATTAGTCATCCTAAAAAAACCTTGACAAACAAACTTAGTTTTGCGGTTTGTTATATTTTTGCTATTTGAGGTGTTACATGAATATTAAAATTAATTAAATACGTCCAAAGATGGTATGGAACCCTCGGATTTACTTACAGCTTTATATTGTCTTATGAATCTACTTTATTTTGACAACTGCTAAAAATTTGTGTGATTGATAGAGGCGGTTCTAATTATGATTTACAATAATCTATTTAAAAAAAAAAAAAAAAACCGACTTCAAAGTAAATTATCTAAAAAGTATAAAATAACGAAAATATATTGTAGTCGGTGCTAGCACATCATGTTAACTAAGACTAGCACGAGCTGACACCGACTTCAATATACTTTTTTGATAATTTACTTTGAAGTCGGTTTTTTTTTAAATAGTTTATTTAACACTTTTTAGTGACTTTTATTTTAGCAAACAAAAAATAGGTATCAGCACTATCACGCAACTCGAACGTCTACGTTACAGTAACTTACTGAAAACATGAAAAGTTTATATCTCTTAAACTACTGAACCGATTTTGATGAAACTTGTACTCTACCCTAATTTGAAAAATACTCTAACGATTGCAAAAAATTTTTTTGGAAGCCCACATTGACTTAAAGATATTAATATTACGCATTTTTATTAATATTACATACATACGAGTCGAATAGAGAACCTTATTTTTGAAGCCGGTTAAAAACACACCGTTACTAAAGAAAAACAACGGCATGCCCTTATTATACGTTAGCTGTCGTGAAAGTATAATCCGTTTAGCTAAGCAGACGGGGCGGTAAGCACCAGTGTGACCAGAATATTACATACAAACATGTGAAAGTGATTCTAGTTGAAAAATAAGATAAAATAGATATGGCGGCACTAATGTCGAACAATCGATAGACGATTCCGTATCAATAATAATGCTTAAAGCTAAACTTCTCCGAAGGTATCGGCATAATTGTGTTAATATCGCTAGATAAACACACCAGAGGGCCTCGACAAGATACAGACGTGAAGCGTCTGTATCGCGTAGCGATGTAGCGATTCTATTTCTTCGTTCGCTAACGGTGACAATCCCGTATAATTTGTCACGTGCTTTTTCTAAGTCTCATGTCATTCTCATACATTTTTATACTTTCTATTCGCGTTAACGCTTGTAGAGTCTTGACTTGACTGGTGTCTTAGTGATCGCAGTATAGATGGTAGATAAATCCAATAGAAATACGCTGCTGCTTGTCTTCTTCTTGGGTGGGTGCTATTCTTACCCGGTCACCCCACGGGTAAACACAGGGATACCCGTGTAAAACGCACTTTATCAATACCCACAGATAAAATTGGGTGGTGGTCAATACAGCGTTATTCAGATAACCCTAAAAAAAGAAAAAAACTACGTTCGAATCTGTTACCACAAATTACCGAGGAGTTGCGAGACAGTCTGCTCCGGCGTCGGACTTGCTGAAATAGACGTAGTTTTTTTTGCATACCCATATTATCAGCGTAATCGCGACGCTAGACGTTTAAAAAAGGAAAAGTGCGAGTAGTTAGAAATACGGTTGCCAGGCGATTCTTCTTTTTAGCCGACTTTATTAATTCTTCCACCACTTTTGGATGGGGCTATCTCTTAAATATAACATTGAACCTGCACTGTGTTAATTCGTAAATTTAATGTTCAAATGTTGATATTGTACAGAATAGGGTATACACATGGACACACTCGATACACGTAACCCTTCAGGCGTTCGGCTACCCTCCTCGCTTCGGTACCACTTATATTGGATGTAGTGAAAAAAATAACTATGTCTGAAATACAAAAACAAAGAAAAAACCGGTCTAGTGCGAGTCGGACTCGCCATCCGAGGGTTCCATTCCTTCTTTGGACCTATTAAAGTTGTTTTACTATTCGTCTAACACCTCAGGGAGGCGATTCTCGCGCCTTCGAATCAATCACGAAATCGAAAAAAATAATTCGAATTCGAACTTTTGACAAGTGAAAATCAAGTAAAGCAATTCTCATCAAACATTTCGACATCCTCTTTGACTATTACAAGATACACTTTCCTAAAAACATCTATTGATTCTAAATTATTAGTGAAACTAGAGCCCCGGCTTCGCACGGGTGCAAAGTATAGGATAAAAAATGGTTATTGTGGGTTATCCCTAAGAGATAAACATATACCATCGAGGACTTTTTTGTAGACCTTGTTAAAGTGTACAATACTGTAGTACATTATTTTGATCTATCTCGTAGGGTTCAGCCAGCGTTTGCAATGTAAGCGCAAAAAAATGTGTTTATTTACGTCATCACATTAGGAATCTCTAAAATGATCAGTGTTTCTTAAGTATATTTTGCATGTATTATACATATAAACCTTGCTCTGGAATCACTCTATCTATTAAGAAAAACCGCATTAAAATCCGTTGCGTAGTTTTAAAGATCTAAGCATACATAGGGACAGACAGACAGCTGGAAGCTACTTTGTTTTATTTCTATGTAGTGATAGTGATCATAGATTTAGGATTTTTCACTACGTTCAAGCTAGTGATATATTTGGCAAATAATACAAAATACTCATGAAAATAAATTATATTCTCGTTCAAACTTCTTGCCGTAACGCGTCTAGCGAAACCGCAGGCTTTTTGTTATTGGTATGTAAGTCGTTATTACTGGGACTTGTACAGGACTGAGTTACTTATTACCCGTGTAATACATTTTTGGTGTAATCGCTTTGTTCCCTGTCTATCTGCATGTCCGATGACCTAAGTATTTGATTTGTATTTCATCAAAATGGTAACAATTTGCAACCTGGTGAACGGGCTTGCTTTGCAAACCAGAGGCCGCGGGTTCAAATCCCGCGTCAAGTTCGTGTTGTTGTTCATTATTATTTTGGTCAATGCAGGTCGATCGCGTGATTGTCTGGAAGATGATCCATGCGTCGGATAGGCATGTAAAAAGTTGATCCTGCGCCTGCTCTCAATCAATCGAAGTGAGAGAGCACTTATCTCTACTTGCGAAAACACTTGGGCTCTAACAATATCTCCGCGTTGATCTTGTTAAAAAACTGGCTCCTGTGATCCTACCGGCCAAATGGACCAAATTACTAAAATGTATTAGAGATCTATCTATGTTACTTACAGCGGTTCGTTATGCCGGTGTCCCATGGGACCACGCCATTAGTCTTCCTAAAACTCGTTCTAACCCATCGATATACTATTTAACTTGCTCCAAACCCTGGGGTGGTTTATAGAAAAAAAAAAATTGGGAACATCAAATAAACAATCAAATAAAATAGTAATATTTATCCGGTACTGCCGATAGCTATCACTTTGTGACCAGTGACAATTATCTGTTTTGGTTCATGGTCAGTTTAATTATTATCGACCGTATTGGCTGCCCTAATCGCATAGCACTTTTTTGTAGACTAACGAAAGGTTATCATGTTTTTTTTATAGGAATACTAAAATTACCTAACCGGTTTTTAAGTAAGTACATATTTTTAACAAAAAATTGAAAATATAAACCAGTTGTTTCTAGTAGAGCAAAAAATGTTTCTAATGACTGCCTTTCTGGTGTGCCGTTGCCTAAGAATTTTAATACAAAAAGTAATAGTCCCTTAAGTACACCATCATCGATATAGTTTAAATATTCTATCGATGTACAGCATACACAGTAATAGAAAGCACGGATTGAAAGTATCGATGCAATGGTGTATCGATATAATGGATTAACTCTCGATTCTTTTTCATGCAAGTACCGATACTTGGGAGTATCTACTTACTACTTGGGACTATATGGGTATTTACTTGGGACTATATGGAGTTGGCTCCATGCATCGTGATCATCAGCCGGAGACGTCCAATGCTGAACATATCCCTCCCTATGGAGCACGCACGCTTGGCCTAATGGGGATCGCAGTATATTATGTAGTTGGATGGATATCACATAGAAGACGCTGCTGCCCGGTTTTTTCCAGTGATGCCAACTCTCAAAAATTTATCCCCCTAAGCTCCAATCAAAAACCCCTAAAACCACCACAATTTCTAGAGATTCCCCCTAAAAAAGTTATTGTTTATAAAATAAATAATTAAATATTTTTAAATAAATAATACATTAAAAATGATAAAACATTGATTATATTTAATAAACGAACAATAAATTTTAAACAATCAATAAATAATTTCATTCAGAAACCACATTTTTCCAATTTCTTTATTTATAAATAATCGAAAACTTCAACTAGAGACATTTGCCCTCTGTGTATTACTTAGTTAATTGAAGTTATAAAAATCCCTAAAAATACCCCTAAGAATTTAACACCCCTAAAAAAAAACCATCCCACATTTCCCCCCCCCCCTTAATTTGGGGGGAAAACCCCTAAGTTGGCAACCCTGGTTTTTTCTTAGTCGTCTCCAACGATACCCAACGGGAATAGATTCCAGGAGTGTGCTATTCCTAGTCAGGCCCTACACGTTCGATTATATTGCACAATATCGCAAATTGTACAATGTTTTTGAGCGTCAAGGGAAGATTTCTCAATGATTCTACAAAAGTTAGAGCGAGTTTTTTGCGTCATTCATTTCATTTTTCATTGCACCGTATAGGATCTGTGTTGAGCAATATTTTTTAGTCTGTGTTTCGCCATGACGAGGATTGCACGTGCGCAAAAATGGCGGAGAAACCAATAAAACTTTAGGCCTCTCCTTAAGTTTTTTAGAGTTCATCATCGAAAGCTCAGAGGCCAAAACATGGGACCTGCTTTCATTAAAAACCAATGTTGGTAAATTATTTGATCAATCCGTCGCATGTTACTCTCTTTTCAACAGCATAGGGATATTAAAGCTATTTAATTTCAATACTTTATGGCAGTAAGTATTATAGTGAATTATCAAAGAGAAAATGGGCAAATTGTCAAGTAACTAACTAATCATAATTATCAGACAATATTTGTCCATCTAGGGCAGTCCAAATTGCTCGAAGAATCGATAACCGATGGGGAAGAAAGGTTCTGGAGTGGCGACCACGAACCGGAAGACGCAGCGTAGGTAGACCTCCCACTAGGTGGTCTGGCGACATTGTGCGCGTTACAAGCAACCGGTGAATGCAAATAGCCAATTTTCATTCATTGTGGCATAGCCTATTTTCAGCAGTGGACGTCTTCTGGCTGGCTTAAAAGTAGTTTCTTAACAATTAATACTAGTTCATTTCATCACCATGAACTAGTATTAATTGTTAAGATTAAATCCTTTTTGGATCTATACTATTTTTATTGTGCCTCCCAAAATGTAACTAAGCTAATATTACAGACCATAGAGTAAGCGTTTGTCTATGGTTAAACAAAGCGCAGGCAGATTTTCCTCCAAAAGGCAGGTGAATTGAACTATTTAAAGTTATATTATAAGAGTTATATTGTTATGTACCTAAGTGATAAGTTTGATCTGTCACAAACGGAAATGTTGATAAATGCAGTTTACGGTATAGTAACTATTGTCGTGTACCTGATATTTATGTATTTTGATGTTCTTACTCGTGGCTACATGTTCTTACTTGAATTAAGCATTCTATAGTACTTGTACTGAATCATATTGTAAGTTTAAAGTTACAGACATATGACAAAGTCATCCAGAGAACACTTAAGGAAGGTAGTGTTTATGCCTGTTGGGTTATTGGCATATTTAAATTAACACTGTATATCGATGACCGCAGCACAAAATTTAACTTCATCATCGTGACAGTATTGTATTTTTTCGCACGGGCTCGGGTAGTTTGTTGGTTTCTATGCCGAGAACCTCACAACCTTCGACCGCAAAAACCAGTACGGAGCGATAGAAAAAATCTGCTTCATAATGCAAAGACGAAAAGTGCGAGGGTGACCAAACATTCTGCCTAGCAACTAACCGCGATACAGCGACACACTGATAGACAACTGTACTGCACTACCTCTCGTGATCCTAGACATCAATTATTAAGTCTCTCAAGGGCTCAGTGAAAGTCAGCGTGTCGGTGGTCACACACACAAGTCCTCTGGCTTTAGCTGAGTGCGCCCTTTTGTGACTAATATGGATGTGTGTGTGTGTGTGTGTGCTTTTTTTATTTCATCTGTTCATTTTTGTTATTTTTCTGTTGGACCAATTTTTTTGTTGTACTTACCTACTTATTTTTCCTTTCTTTTTCTTGTGTCTAGTAATTTCACAATTTTTTTTTTTTTGTGAATGATAGACGCTGTTGGCCGTAGATGGCCATTACAGCTTCACCGGACAATAGGAGGCGAGCGCTTGAAGCGCTCTAGCCTTTACGGCAGAAGTAGCGACGAGCTCAAGGGCACCTCAGGGAGGCACGGCCTCGGCTTGGGCTGGGCTTAAGAGAGGGCTGAGTTTACCACCGGTTCACAACGCGCCCCCACTGAGAAGAACCGGCAAGAAACTTAGTGGGGTGATGCACGTCGTTGAGGTCGCATACGTACGACCCTTCGGCCTCGCCGGCGAGACCGGTGTCTGATAGCTAGTGTAGCATACGGTTGTCGGGGAGGGTTCGGCGCATCCCTACAATGCCCGTTACACCGGAACACAGTAATGTTTACACATTGCAGTTGGCGGCAGAATATGTGAGACTACCGTCTCTCACACAATTATTCTGTCGTGACGAAATGCTTGTGCTCACATCGCAAGTGCGTTATATCAGACCTGACCTCCCCCTCCCCCCCTAACTAAAACTCTTCTGTGTCTCTTTATGGCCGGCCGGGCGGCCCCAGGAAAGTGACCATGTACTCGACTAGGACGACCTTGAGGCAGATTCTAACTTGTCTGTGGTCAAACGCCCACAGATTCGACTGCGGGTGTAAAAAGCCCACAGACCCATCAGCGGGTGTATAGGGCCCGCAGAGCCTATTCCAGAGTCCTGCAAAAGTACCACATAGTAACATCTTTAATAATCTTACTAGGTAGGTACTTAATCTTGTGTTTAGCGGCCGATCCTGGTGTCAGAGTCATTCAAACTGCCCTTAGAGACCTGACTTGGCTTGACGATTGATGTCTAGATGTCCCCGGGACTCGCTGAGGGTCCAACCTCGGTGTCTTCGCTGGTGACCACTGTAGATCCTGACTGACAAGAGTCACAGTGGTGGGAATGAGTGGTGGGATTAGTCCCATGATGCCTAGATGATAACAACTGGAACCGGCTTTTTAAGTGCTAAGTTCAAGTGCCACTAAACGGTCACCCATCTATGGAACGACCTTGCCTGACGTTGCTTAACCAACTAGTCGAACAGTGATTAGATTACATGGCTATATGCGCTTCATGTTTATTATCATTAACATTCTTTGAATTAAGTTAAGTTAGCGGCGGAAAGACGTCCACAAAGGCCTCCCCCTTAGAAGGGAGGGGTTGCCATAATCCCTACGCTTGGCAGAGGCGTCTTGGGGATCGCAGTATCTCCCGTCTTCTTATTTTCAGTTAGTCGCCTCTTAACACCAACAGGAGGCGATGGGAGGAAGCTATACTTAAGCGAATACCCCACGGGTCATATTATGTCTTACATACCTAGAATGCTGACTTCATAAAAATATTTCTAAAATAAATAACACTTATTTGTATGAATTTAGGGTCTATAATAGAAAATTTCGAGTCAGAACCCTCTGTTTAACATCAAATACTTTATTTAGTCCTTTCTCCTATTAGTGATAGTTCTTTAGTCCTTCCTCCAAGAGTGATAGTCGAGTGGTCACGTAGTCAGAATGTCAAAGACAGATCAGAGAGGGTGTTGGCTTTTGGATCGTTTTTGGGACCGCAGTCTGTCCTGTTAGTGTAGCACATCGCCGCTAGTAAATCGTACAAATAAGGATATATTACCGCTATCATCGACATTTGTCTACGAGCGCAAATATTTGAATCGCCGACTCTGATCGCCTGTTTCAAGTCATTCGCCATTTTGTGCCGCGTAATGCCTTAGACAGACTGTAGGTATACTACTCTCAAATTCTAAACATTATATTTATAATATGTATGTATACGCGTAGAGCAGCGGGAAGCCGCTTGCTTTACAAACCGGAGGTCGGGGGTTCAAATCTTGCGGGGAGTAATCATTTTCTGTAGTTGTTCCTAAATTATTACGACAATGCAGGCAGGCAGTTAAGTTAATGATTCATTAAGTGAGTGCGTCCGATATTAGTCCCGTTATTCACATAAAAAAAAAAACATAATTTTATCACGTCTTGAAATCTATGAATGTGTTCCAGCCTTATTGATGTGAGTAATTCTTGGAAATATCGACGGAGCATTCCCGCGTCTGAGGCAAAAAACGACACCGTTCGCGTTGTACAACTTTTCCATGTAGGTACCGTGCGGTGTGAAAACAAGCGTTATATAGCGTGGATGGGGACATACTAGCAAGATAAATTCTTGCTAATATGATCACAAGTATTTTTTTTTATACTACCAAGGTGGCAAGCAAGCGTGCGGCCCGCCTTATGGTAAGCAGTCACCTCAGCGTATAGACGCTAGCAACACCAGTACCTATTACGTATATCACTCCATCAAGCTTGAGGACATCCCAAGCTACGTTTGCCAAATCGCGATCTCCACTCATGAACTCATTTGCTCCATCGATTATCGGTTCTACGGTAAATAACGGCGGGGTTACCGCCAAGCAGCAGTGTTTTTTTTTTTTTTTTGGGAATGATAGACGCTGTTGGCCGCAGATGGCCATTACAGCTTCACCAGACAATAGGAGGCGAGCGCTTGAAGCGCCGGCGAGACCGGTGTCTGATAGCTAGTGTAGCATACGGTTGTCGGGGAGGGTTCGGCGCATCCCGGTCCAATAGGACCGTCATGGGGTCAGGAGGGTCGAGCAGTACGTGCCGTGGTCTGCGGCGCGAGTCAGAAGGACTAGGGGCGTAATCGGCGGCGGCGCGGATTAAACTGTTTGCGTGACGGGACGCGGCTTCAAAGTAGCGTTTCGACGCTTCTTTGCGGAACTTACGAAGGGGATCTAACTTGAAATCGGAATGCAGATCTACGTTCCGCATGTACCACGGGGCACCGACGGCACGACGGAGGAAACGATTCTGGACAACCTGGAAGCTATCGATATGGGTGCGGGCGGCGTGCGCGAAAACTACACTCGCGTAAGTCATGATAAACAGCAGTGTGTAAGCATTGCTATGTTCCGGTGTGAAGCTGGTGAAATTACCGGTCACAAATACTTAATATCTAATGTTGGCAACGCGCTAGTGATTCTTATGGTGTTGCTAGCGTCAATAGGCTGCGGTGACAGCTTACCAACAGGCGGGTCGCACCTTGCCACATTGATATTATTAAAAAAAAACCGGCCAGCCAGGGCCAGCCCACTGCCGCTTCAGCTTGCTAATCCGGAAGCCTATATCGATATCTTTGGTTCTCTGTATAATCTTTAATCTTGTTCCGGATACGATCTTTCAGAGAAAGTCCGGACCTTTAGCCCGCTGAGCTATAATTTCAGAACCATGACGTTTCGACTGCGCTACGTAAGTCATGGCAAGTAAAACTTTTTAATTCAGATTGTGGGATAGGCGACGAAAGCACTCGACGTAATTTACCAAACGCTGCCTAGCCCAGATGTACTCTCTATATTTTGTGCCAGATGTATTTTTCTATTGGCTTCTTTTTCGAGATTATTCTTAAAACAGAACCTTCATAATTGAATGTGTTTATTGCATGAATTGTTATAATAACAATTTTTAGCACTAGCAATTAAAAATGTATCTTGTATTCTATCTCACTGTAAATAATTAATAACCTTTTTTATTGTAAAATTACGTCTGGCTGCGAAACGCAAAAGAACATTTTGTAAAACCATAAAATTGTAAAGAATAAAATAAATTATTTAAAATTACAAATTTGGCATTACGTTTTTTTTTTACTAATTGTGGCCAGTACATTCAATTAAATTAGATTTTTTTTCAAATCAGACTTTTTGTATCGATTCTGTGATACTGGTAGATAGTTGCGAATAAAAATACAGGAATGCCATTTAGTAAATAAAAAAGTGGCAATTTATTTTTAAAACCAATCCGGAATATTTGGCATTTACATTATTTTTCTTAGGACGACCTGTTAAATATCATATATATTTGTAATTAGCAACTTAATAAGTTATTTTGTAATCCAATTGTATGTAAGCTTTCTTTAAAATAAATAAAATAAAATATTTTTCTTCTTTAGACCACATAATTTAAAAGCGGTTAGCGGGTTGGATCTGATCTGACAGCTTAAGGCTTTTTGTAAGTAGGAGTTGTCTTGGACGTTCAATATTGACAGACTGACAGCCACACCCGCTCCGCCCGCTACTACTGGGGGGTGTCTATTAATCACGTGAGGCTCGAAAGGAGGGCGGGGGGAGGGGTTCCTAAAAAATCACGAACCCTATCACCAGGAGGGGTATAATGAGACATCACGTGTATTTATTTTTCGTTGAATGCCCGATTTCTAAGCCAAACAGTGGCACTTGGCCTTGACTCATCGTTGCCGGCAACGACTTCCCCTTCAACATTTAATCAGTTAGCACCGGTATTTAAAGATAATATTCCGAAAATTTCAATATAGTTTGTACAAAAAAAAATACACGTGATTTTGGGTGGGGGGGGGGGGTGTAGTTTAAAACCTCACCACATATCACCAGGAGGGGGGGAGGAGTTAAAAAGTTGCTAAAAACATCACGTGATTAATGGACGACCCCTGTCTAGAATGCGGCCGTAGCTTGAAGATAAAGCTTCGAACCATCATCCAAGAATCGGTTTGCAACCGTTGGCAAGCTAAACTTTCACATATTTGCGACCTTCCCACTTCAATATTTATTTTTTACAAATTTTGCAAACAATGTTACGGTCTTACGGTATAATGCTTTTTAAATTAAAAATAAGAAAGTCGAGTATCGCGCGGCACCGACCTTGGGCCGCAGCCGTCGCGACCTTCAAAAATCCGTTCCGTTCACAAAAACACATTATTTTTAGATTTGCAATTAAAATATGCAAATATTTGACTTTTCGTATAATAAACGAGTATATTTTGACGAAAATAGATTATCATTTACATTATTATCAACAAGAACTTAAACTACATGGCGCATAAATATATGTAGCGGAAATATTATATCAGCTCATAGAGCTCTTAACAATCCCTTATGCACATGAACGAATATAACAGTTGCTCACATAATTACATAATTATGTGAGCAACTGTTATATTCGTTCATGTTCGTTGCTCACATATTATCACCTGCTTGTAAAGTAAGATGATCCATGCGTCAGACGGGCATGTAACAACGGTCCTGCGCCTGACCTCTCCCCGGTCGTATCGGTCTTCCGTCCCTTCTGATTGTGAGAGAAAAGAAAGAGAGAGATATTGCACTTGTGACATCAAGGTCATCATATCTCCCGCCTAGATGGCTGATCTCGTGATAGATTGGTCAGTTTGGTTGTATCAGCCAAGAGGACATTAGTATAGATTACCTACCACCTATACTGCGAACCCCAAGATGCCTATCAAGCGTGGGGAATATGGCAGCTCCTCCCTTCTAAGGGAGAGGCCTATTCTTCGACAGTGGACGTATTTCGGTTGCTGATGATGACAATTACATAACACCATCCATGGATTGCCCGTGATCAAGAATGCTATAAAATATTTGAAACTTTGGCCAAGAAAAAGTAATCTGCAACAAAATACGAAGACTTGATTGTTTTCATTCAATGTGTAACTTCCAAGTCATGTTAAATACTTCGATCATATAGGAGACACTTTAAATGAACTGAACATTTTCTGGAAGAAGATTCTGCTTGCTAACGTAACATCAACTGCGCCGTGGTTATCATCAGCCGGAAACGCCCACTGCTGAACAAAGGCCTACCCCTTGCGGTGTGGTTGCCACAATCCCCCACGCTTGGCAGGCATGTTGGAGATCGCAGTATAGGTGGCAGGAAATCCAATAAAAAGACGCTATCTTCTTGTCATCCTTAAGGCGAGATCCAACGGGAGATGGAACTAATTAAATATTGTGACTTATATATCTTAAGTAAAAAAAAAAAACCGGTGAAGTGCAAGTCGGACTCGCGTACCGAGGGTTCCGTACCTTCTTTGGATAAAAGTTATTTTGTTATTCTTCTAACACCTCAGGTAGCAAAAGAACCAAACCGTATAACTAATCTTGTTTGTCAAAGACTTCTAATAAACTGTGCTGCTTAGAACCATCATTTGTTTGTTTGTTTTTCGGGTTTTCCTTGGTATTCTCCAGTCCTTAGCTATACTTACGTACTAAAATAACGATGAAAAACGCTTAGTCCTAACTGATAGGACATTCACGAACGTAAGGGTGTAGTCGCCGCCGCCGCCGTGCCACTCGTCGTCCGATGATAAAGAAGGGAAAAGTAGAATCAAGTCATGTTATTCCTTTACACACATTCTAAAATGTATCCTGCAGAATACAGAGAGGCTTACTACTCTGCACCTGAGCTAAGGCTTTGTGAGTAGAGAAGAGTCCACTAAACCAGTGCCATTAATTAGCCGATAGCATTATAAGTAAAAAACTGCTTGATGCCATTTACTTAACTCTTTAATAAAAAAAAACGCGCACCATCCGTGCCTTCTTTGGATGTGTAAATAAGCAATTAATCCAAGGTGTTGGATGCAGAGAGCAAAAAGACCAAACCGCTTAACTAAGTTTGTTTCATAACATATTTTTTAAATTTCTAAATAAGTCTGTGCTACTTATTAAAACCATGATTAAAACCTTCTAAATTTTTTCATTTGCAATTTACTTATTTAGTTTAGGTGGGCAATATTTTAAACTATTCCAAACAATGATATCAAACTTCAAATCGATAGCATTAGTGGTTTCTGAAGTGCCTAATAAATCGGTGTGACCATAGAGTCCGTAGATTTAGGATTTTTCACTTTGGGTGTAACGGACAGACAGACACACGAAGTCGTACAAGGGTTCCTTTTTTACCTTTTAGGTACAGAACCCTAAAAATGACTCCGTAACGCATAATCACGCACTTGCGCACGCATCATCCAGTCGCTGTTAACCAAGTTGAATCGCAAGATTCCATTACCATCATTCATAAATACATAAGTACATACGGTCAAACTAATAAAAGCGTGTTAAAAAGACGCACACTTTATTTTCCGTAGTATGAACCGACCATTATCGTTACATTGCCTCTTCCTTGTGTACTATACATTCCTGGTACTTTTAAAATCCGCATTCATTTCTTTTTATTATACATAATATTTCGGTTTTGACTCAATCCGTGGAACACCTAGGGGGTTCAGATAGGGGTTCAAGAGGAAAGCATGGCATAAAAGAGGAAAGTTAAGATAATAAAACTAATCTTTTTGGGTTATCAATCTGGAACAGCTCGGTAGACGTCTTATAACCTGTGATTTCCAGAGTATATTCATTAACGAGAAGATAACGACCACGACGACTCAAGTCTTGAAAACAAAGAACAACAGCTGTGAGCCCTAACATCATGTTTTTTTTTACCTAAAATGCACTATTCACGACTCTGCGCGGAGGTTAGCGTATAGTAGCCCGATTCTCGTAATCAAAACAATAACGTTAACGTCGTCGTTTATTTAGTCGTTGAAACACTTTTCGTATTCACGTCTGTCGATTTTACTTCGACGACAACGATTTAAAAGTCATTTGATTGGACTATCATACCCAATTGTAAGAGGCTGCGCTGGATACAAGGCCATACACAGCCCCATAAAGCGTCATGCACAGTCCGGAGCTATTCACAACTGTCGGAAATTTCCGTATCCGAATCCGATGAAAACATTTTCGTTAATATCTTGTAAACCCTATTTACGAATCCATAACCGAATTGTATTTTCAATTATATTTGGAATGATGATACAGATTAACGGATTTGTGCATAGGGTTTACAATATTACCGGGAACATTTTCATCGGATTTGTATACGGATATTTCCACAGTTGTGAATCTGCTGTAATGACTTGGCGCGGCCGGCATACGGGACCGTGAATGGGGTACTGTGAGTGCACCATTCACGATCGTGCACGCCGGCCACCGTGTAAGACCACTTGCAACGTATTACAGGAAGCGAAGACGTAGATAATCCAACAATGACTTGGCGTCATCTATAAATTATATATTAAACACGAACTAAATGACCCCCAGAAAATACTAAGCAGCTGTATGTTACATATAAGCCTTTTATTATAAAACTTAAATTCATTCTTAGGCAAAAATAAAAATTAAATACATGATAAGATTCATAGAATTTGTAAATAATTTGAAATAAACATTCGAAATAACGACACGAGTATACTTTTGATTCATATTTTTCTTGATCATTTTTCGAGTCGTGACAGTATAAATCGAAGCTTGGCGTCAAGCCGCCCCGGCATGCGGGATTGTGTATGGTGTACTTTAGTTATAGGCTAATCCCGCACTGCGAATAAAATCCGCGCGGTTTTAGGCATAGAATCATATAAATCATAGAGTTTATATATTAAGAATAGAGTACGCGTTTGTCTATGGTCCCCTTCAACAAATCGTAGGCAGCTTAAGCAGGTTTCTTTAGTCCTTTCTCCAAGAGGCAGGTGAACTATTTACAGTTATATTGATATGTAAGTGACAAGTAGTGATGAGTTTGAAATGTACGGTAGAGTACCTATTGTCGTGTATATGCTTCTCTAAGTGTATAATAATATGATATTATGCTTTTCGATGTGCTTATCGTGCCTAGTTCTTACTTGAAAATAAGCATTCTATAGTACTTGTACTTATACATATTCTAAGATATAAATGTATGTATTCGCACTGGCGATTTAAAATTCGCGCGGTATAAAAATTTGTGGGTAAATCCAAGTTTGTTGCGGTGCGATGCGGATTTAATTTGCGCTTACTTTGTGCATATGACATACCTAGCTATATTTCGCTATATTTGTTATAGTTAATGTCGTTCACCGCATTCCGAAATAAAATTCGCGCGGGATTCATATATCAAGATTTTAGTTCAGTTAGACATGCGTCTCGGCAGAAAACTATAAGTATAGAAAAGACAAAAATGGCGCGGAAATTTATTCGCAGTGCGTGTTAGGTGAAATTCCATAATAACCGCGAGAATAAAAATCGCGCGGATTTAATTCGCAGTGCGGGCTTAGCCTTAGTCTACCATAACCAACCATACCATACCATATTGTATTTTCTTATTTCTAAGATAATTTAATATACTTACTCTTATCTAAGCAAATAAAATTAAAGCATAATATGATGGTTTTCAACATTCAGTTTGTCAGTGATGTATAATTTATTAATTTATTCGACACACACATCATAAACGGTTTCTATTTATTCACATTGAAGTCATAGAAGTATTTTTAGTTTTGAATATATAATAAATAGATACAAAAATAGATTTACCCACCATTTTGAAAGCTATATAAATGTTAAGTATGTAGTATATCTACATACCACTCATAAGAAATTTATATTTTTTTTCGCAGTAAAGTTTTCTTTGTTACACAGTATATAAGAAGGACTGGAATATTTATATTATTACTAGCTGACCCGCACAGCTCCGCCCGCATTTTTATTGAATCTAAACCATTCTCGAATCCCCATGAACACACACAAAAAATTACATCAACATCGGTCCAGCCGTTTAGGAGGAGTTCAGTGACATACACACGTACAGTAGAACAGTAGAGTTAATATATAAAGATAGCAGTTAGCAGTATAATATTTTTCCTAAAACAGCATATTGTGAACAGTAGTAGCCTATAAGGGTGCCTTCAAATTTGCAGCACGGCTGCAGCTCTGCTTTGTAAATCCATATAAAATGGCGCTCAGCAGCTCGACAGCAGCACGGCTGCAGCCGAGGTGCTGCGCGCGTTTTTGTTTTACATGGCAGAGCATCTGCAGCGCTGCAGTCACGCTGAAATCTGAAAGCTGCTAAGAACGCTGCTTGCTATGCTGTAAAGTGTCAGTTTAAGCTCTAATTAAAAGATATTATTTGTAAGATAGATAGATAGATAATACTTTATTGTTCCACCATTATTAAAAACACAAAAATACAAGAGAAAAAAAAACAGTAAAATAGAATGAAACAATGGGCGGCCTTATCACTAAAAGTGATCTCTACCAGGCAATCTTTGGATGGAGAGGAACTATGAACTGCAAGGCGGGGTTGTTTATACAAACCAATTATAAAAGAGAGAAAAAAAAAATACATAACTTTAAACAATAAAATGATGTGTGTGTGTAAGATGTGCTTGATCTATCTGCACTTGACTTGCATGGTGGATTATGGCCAGAGTCCACCACCTATCCAGTCTTATTTTCGTAACAGTACGAAATGGAGCTATCTATAAGCTGCATAGATCTGCATATTTTTCCTACAGTAAGATTACTTTAATACTGCCATAAGTGATGGTGTTAGGGCCCCTGACTGATCTGTCTTAATGACAATGATAAAGAGGAGAAGGGACACTTTATTGTCCGGTGAAGCTGCAATGGCCATCTGCGGCTAACAGCGTCTATCATTCCCAAAAAAAAAAAACCAGCCAAGAGACAATACGGGTTATTAAACAATGTAATGGTCCCCAAGACGCCTGCCGCAATTTAGGTTTGTCAAGCGTGGGGATCATGGCAACCCCTCCCTTCTAGGGGGGGGGGGGGGGGTCATTTGTTCAGCAGTGGACGTCTATCGGCTGCTGATGGTGATATATAGCAAAATTTCAGTCAGTTTTGTTTGTTTGCAATTACGCTTGAATAAATCTATCTTCGGTCTCCAGAAAAATTTACAACTTATTTATCTTTCTACAATAGGATTGATTACAAAACTGCATCAATTCTAGATAATATAAGAGTGTATAGTGCTGTGAATTACCAGTGTCCACAGTCCTTACAGTAAGTAGCCTATATTACTAAATTACTGTTTAGGAAATCGTAGAAAATTTTTTGTCCTATTTGATCACTATGGATTTTTGACTATTGAATTTTACAAGTGATTTCATTAATTTTATCCATCATAGTCACATTACTCTACTACATATATATACCTTCATAAAAGGACATCTGCCTTTGCTTACATAATCTGCCAATTTAGGCATTAGTTAAATTTTAGATCTATCCTTATCTTGCTTATGAGAACTTGTAGTGTTGTCTCTGTCTAATACTTAACTGTTCCCAGAAATCACTTATTTATACTGTGTGGCATAGTTTAAAGAGGTTTAAAGGTCATGTTGCATAGCATCGCTTAGTAAAGATTTCTGGCAGACAAATTCATATTTTTAACATAATCTGAACTAATGACCTAAGTAGTAAGTGCCTAAAATATAGAATATGTATTTTAAAAAATTGTATTTGTTTGTGTAACCTGTATGTAGTACTTAAAATTAACCATAATTTAGTGTTACGAATAAAAATACATACAAGAAATGAAATACATGTATGTCTGTGATGTATGCAATGTAAAAGATCATTCAGTATTCAAATGTCAAAGTTAATCTAAGAAAAGAGGCCATACTTTATGTCTGTGAAGGTTAAACTAACATTTTTTTAAATGTATTCATTTAGGTATTTCTAACTAAATTATAATTTTGATAAGCATCAGAGTGGCATTGCTCTGAAGATTAAACAGTGAATTATAAAGAAGCAAATATGTTAAAAAGTCTAATTTATTTATTTACATTATATTACTTATTAACTGTGGCTTCATATAAGGTCTTATTTTTATGGCCCAATTAAAAAAATGCTGGCTGGTAGGAATTTTACACTTCAATAAAAAACATGTTTCTTTAATTTAAATTTGGAACTTGATAGTAGTTGATAGGTATTTATTTTACAAGTTGACAATTATATGAGTAGTTTAGTGTCTAAATTAATTCATATATAAACATGTTTATGTTTAGGGTAATTAGTTAGTTTTTGTGGTGTAATACTTATAAGTTTCCTATCAGGCCTCACATGGATGTGTTTCTGTTTACTGTGTTTAGGTTATGTTAGGGCAACAGGATCATAATCCCAGCTGTTGTTACCAAGTGACAATTGAGTGTATCTAGTGCAAAGTGATACAAATCTCGTCGGGCCCTGCGAGGTCATTCTAGAAATGTCTCTAAATGGTACTTACACAAGTGGCCGATCACCAGCGGCGCACGGCCGCTACCACAAGTTTTATAATTAAAATCAGTCCACCGGCCACCCTTGTGGCCGCTTCAGCATCCGTCTGAGCACAATAACACAATACCGTCGTACACTTTCACAATAGGAATGCACCAGCACTTGTAACAACTAAACAACACACAAAACTTACACAAACATTTCTGTCGGGTTCATATCACAGGAGTCAACGGTCGCCCGGGCTCGGTGCTCCTCACCACTAACCCATATTTGGCTTCTATATTACTGTGTAATCAACGGAATTATTACCAATTTACGGCACCGCGCTCGACGTCCGTTCGCCGCCGAGAAAATACTTGTAAAATATTTTTCGAAAGCGCATAGACGCTCGGCGGACCTTTCGAAAATGTATAAAATGCGATAGCGCGCTAAATAGGAAAATCGATAAGGCCGTTGGAACGCCGCCGAACCGAAACTAGAATAATAATTTATCAAAAAATGTAATAAAAACGACATTATTTTCTTGTGACGGTTTCGAGCTGTCAGAATTTTCTATGTGGAACGCGACGTAATTGAGCCACCCGTTCGGTTCGACCACCGCAGGGAGTTCGAGGGATCGATTCGATTCGGCCGGTTAGCATCTCCGGCTGAGCGACAATGGACCTTATCGACATCGCGACTTAAGACTTTCCTATTTGGCGCTAATTGCAAAAATACGAAGCGGACTCGAATTTGTTTGTAAAACTTACAACGAGTAGTAATCAGTGGATTGGAAAATTCCAAATAATAAATGACGAGCGGGCGCGCGGTGTCCGTAGAAAGAAACGCGAGACACTGTTTTCGAAACATTGGCTCGACGTCATTTTTGGCGTATTTTGAGTTGGAACGTGAACGGGAAAACTCGAAAGCGTTCGGTCGTGGGAAAGAGATAGATGTCAAGTCTATACACGCAAAACTAATCTTTATTGCGTTTGCAGCTCATACTTTATAGCTTGAAATTGCTATAATATTTTGTGAAAGTACGTGAAGCCGTACTATTTTGAAGTTTTTTTTCTATATTACGTATAGATAGGCTAGAGAGGAGAACGGCTGTTTTTCTATGTAAAACTGCGCTAGTGTGAGTTACTTCCCGTATGTGTAGTTATCGTATGGATGAAAAGTATATTTGTGTGTGTATCTTGTATTACGCTTATATAAAAATTGTATAGTCGGTGACTCGGCTTACGAAATCGATAATCTATTTTTTTTATATTTTCGAAGTAGGTATTAGAGACGTGGAGGGCCGCTTCTTTCATGATTGTATAAGTAATTTTAAATCCATATTAGCAACTCAGTAAATACTAAATACGTAAGTACCTACTTATAATAGCATGTAATAGGTTTCTTGTAGATGTACTAGTTATGATTTCATTTTGATAATGCACGCTTTAGAGCCAAATGCTTATTGTACAATCCTTGAATATTCAATAAATAATAACTGCACACTTGCTTGCATAGTCTTTGTATTTTAACTAATAAACTAACTTATAAGTATAAATAGGTGTACATATACATAAGTAATATATTTATGAAGGTAGATACCTACTTATGGTACTCATAGAGCGTGAGTGTCGTCCGTGTCGTCGGCTCAATAAAATTGCTCTACTAGGTCAAAAGTAGTACTTTGTGCAAGAGACTGTTTTGGCGACCATATAGTGTCAGATTTTCTGCCGCCAAGTACTTAGCAGAGTGTAAACATTGCTATGGAAAGTTCTTTGTAACTTTAAATTACTAGACTGAGCTATAATATCTCAATGGACGAGCGGCAGTGCAATATATTTAAATTCATGGGAACACGTGTCGCTTACCATCAGGCGAACGATCAGCCAAATCCGCTACTAAGTTGCAGGTATAAAAAAGTTAAACAATCTATTCGACTACAGTAATATGTTAATATCTACTCAGAAATTAAAAGCAATTAACTAATTAAGAATTTTAATTACCATGGTAATTTTGTGGGTTAGGGAGTCGTTTTAAACGCAAGAGCATACGTATAGTCGATGCTGCTGTGATACTAGGTCTGTGTGTATAAAGCAACGTGGTTTCCACTTTTGCTAGGCCTGTAGGTACTGTCGCGGTCACGAACGCTTTAAACAAATCGTTTGAATAATGTTACGTCCGCTTACCTCGCCCTTATTAAGGGTCAGCCATCGATATATTAGATAGTATATCGATGGGGTCGGCTTTTGCAAGCAATAATCGTCCTAAAGGTGATAAACCGGTAATGTCTGTAGCTGTGCCACTCTTTTATCCACTTTTTGTGATACTAGGCCTGTAGGTATAAAGCAAATGTGCTTTCCACTTTGTTTGTATGATACTAAGGATCACAAACGAGTCCGAAATATTGGCATAATCGCGATGTAGTTGCATATTATGTGACCTACATTATTATTGTGTAGACTTCGTTTTGTCGGATGAAGGCGAAAACTCTTCGCTCTATAACAGAAATAATATAACCCATTAATCTATTACTTACCGTATTACCTACTATATTGTTTTTATTGTACCCTGAGTACCGCTGCCTTAAGTAAGTCCTCTGACTTGGCTTAACGACTGCCGTCTAGATGACAATAATCGGGACTGGCTTTTAACGTGCCGATGTTTCCCTAGAATTTATAAAAAAAGGTGTTTCTGTTCCACCTATCACACTTGCAGCGTGCTGGATTATGGGCGTAACGTTCTCCTTGTTAACGACCAAAATTTACGTATAAAACAAAGGACAGAGGACCCACCAGCGAACCCTGAGGAACACCATAAGTAACTTGTTACGCGTTACTTTGTTATGCAACTCGCCTGCGTATAGGCAGTTGCCACTGCCAATACACTGCCGCTATCACCCGAGAGTGATTTTGTCTAGAACCCAACGTAGACGATTCTCAGCACGAGGGACTTTTGTTTTTTGTTTCCCCGGGAACATGTTTCGGTGTTCTAAAGACTCTCAACCCGGCCGCCGTCCTCCTCGGAGTCGCCGCCGTACTCAATGGACGTCTAGGGTCCACACTCCTAACGTCCAGCGACTTCGAAGTGTACGAGGACCTACAGCCTAGTAATTTCAATCCTTTCCAACGCTTCTGCCTACGTTAGCAATGCCCCTTTATTTGTGGAGGTAACTGCATCGTTTATTTTGGTTTCTGGTTGTTACTCTAGCTAGATTTTGAAATATATATTACCTACCACTTGACGTCCAGTATGACGTCCGCTACTTGCTTGTTTTGTTTGTACACAATGTTCAAGTATTTCCTCTCGGCGTATAATGTTACTTTCGTAAATTCTCCCTTTCGTAAAATGTCACGTTATTTTTTTTGACTCGGACAATGTGACATTCCCAAAAAGTCGCATTTTAAAAATGTCACACATTTTTGCAAAAATCACACTCGCACAACGTCACATTCGCAATTGTATGGAGGAAGCATTCCTGCCCGACATCAATGTTGATCACTATAGATCCTGGATCCTAGGTAGTGGGAATGAGCGGTGGGATAGTACCAACTAACATCAAACTTCACTCTAGCTGTTAGTTGAACATTTGCTCTAAAATCACAAAATCAATTTCAGTGATTGTCTTGTGGTACTAGGATATCAACAAGCTGCGTACTACATCAATCGTATCAAACTCAAACGAACCGAGTAATCTTTGGTTGCTCAGTAGTCAGTGGTATAAAAAAGTATATTCTCTGATACTTTGCTGTCTGGCACTCGCCTCCATCCACCTGTAGTGTATTGCCACATGATTGACTGTACATGTACGGCTAAATGTATGATTCATACAGTATGACTACATGGAATAAGCGACATTTTCGGGATTAGTTGCGTGTCTCATATTTTCACGGTATTTCTTGTTCTAATAAAATCTTTTTTTAAAAAAATTGAACCGACTTCAATATCACTGAAAAGTATAAAATAATTTAAATTTTATTGAAGTTGGTGCCAAATATACACAGCCGGTAAGCTAACACCAACTTCAATAATATTTAAATTATTTTATACTTTTCAGTGATATTGAAGTCGGTTCAATTTTTTTTAAAAAAGATTTTATTTTAAACTTTTTAGTGATATTTTCATATATAAAGATTGAACCATCGAAAACCGTAAAATTATCTAGGTAGGTTATGATCACATTATCGTCTACATAGTTTTACATAATTCATGTTTCTTCAGAAAAAAATATCCGGTCGTAATGAAATTTTCATGGAATCATCATAGCAGTTTACTCTCTCGAATAAAAAAAGAATCATCGCAATCGGTTCATAATTGTCAGAGCAATGTAATGGAGAACATCAGTTTTATGGTTTTTACCAGATAAATTCCTCCACATCGTTCATGGTCCTCCAGGAAGTTCTTATCCGGTTGTAATAAAATTCATACAGATTTAATACAGTGGTTTCTTCTTTCGAATAAAAAAAGAATCATTGAAATTGGTAAATATTTGCCAGAGTTATGACCATTTTTGTCCTTAAAAAGCGACATAACGTCATCGATATAGGCTTACCTGCAGCTCTCAGTGCGCAGTCACCATTCTTGTTTTTCCAGGAACTACTTATTACTACGCAATAATTTTTTTATGGGACCCAATCAATGGATTGAAGAATGGATGGAAGAAAGATTTTTTCAAATCGGTTCATAATTGACAGAGTTATGCGCGAACATACATAAAAAAAAAAAAAAAAAAAATATATACAGACGAATTGAGAACCTCCTCCTTTTTTGAAGTCGGTTAAAAATATAAAAAAAAAACCTTTGTTTCAGGGCGTTTCGACTGTGTATTGTTTAAGGTCTTTTTTAGTAAAAAATATGGCCATTTATGTGGTTACACAGTTTACATGTAGTAGGTATCGCTATCGCAACCGGTGGTAGGGTTCAGTACATTTTTTTTATCAACACGAGCTAGTGCACGATTGCAGTCCCACCTGATGTAGAGCGATGATGTAATCGGGGATGGTAGAGCACAATAGTGTTATAGGTAGTTATTCCTACCGGTAGGGCTAAGTAAATGTTTACTTTGGCTCAATATTAGTAGGGGTGAGTAAAATTTTATTTTTTAAACAACTAACCATTAAGTATCTACTAATTTCCTCTTTATATTTGTAACCACATATAAACGTACGTGTGTGTGAGTGCAACCGTAACACAATCTAGTCAATTCGCGTTGGAATTTTCCCACCTTTCTCTAACTTATGTTAACTCGGCGGGTTGCGCCCAGTAATAAATACAAAGTTACGTTCGTTCGATATTTGAAACGCATGTCTTTTTTTTATTAATATATCTTGAAGTATGTTTGAGTTGGTCCGTACTGGTGGTGGGTCTAGGTATAATTTTATTTATACTTAATTACCGTTAGATTAATCGATCTAATATATTGATGGTTAGATCACTGCAATGTTTGTCCAGATCATCAGACTAGGATTATACAGACAACTCAAATTTCAAAAATTCTGTTTTTGTTATTCACTTTGGTTTAAATATTAGAGTGACTGGTGTTTTGGTTAAACAAGGATGTACATCCTTGTTTGATATTTTAACTGAAAACATGCTTGGCCATCGATATGTGCTTGGCCCAGCGTGATAAGGATGCGACAAGAAATCAAAAGGTTATTTGGTTATCGGCTTATTGGCATTTTCGGTCATATCTCTCAAAAATCGGAGTTCTTTGACGAACAGTTTTAGTGATATTCTTACTTGAAAGTTCTAGTTAAAGTTTATTTGAGGAGTTTTAGTTATGATCTCATTTATAATTAACCAGCATTAGTTAAGAGTAGATTCAATCAATCAATTCAATCTTTGTATATTTTTTTTCAAAATTTAATCTAAAGTTACCGTTATAAAGGTTATTTCTGATCTGATGTTAATTAATGTGTCTGCGCTTATGTAAATGCATGTTGGTAGGAACACCGTGAATAACCGTCGTTGACTGCCAATAGCAATAGGTACCTTTATAATAGCCATAACGTTAAACAACTCAATAAAAACTCTAGTAGCCAATTAACTAATACCCCGTTAATACTTCCAATAAAAAAAGGCTTAAAATCTTTTTTTTTTGTAGAAATGTTATGCAAAGGTCAGGAAAACCTGTACAGCCAGAGGCCATTTTATAATTGACGAAGGTATGTGAAATCCGTTACGTGGTAGTGTGGATGACCGGCTCCTGTCTTAACAGAGGGGATGTAAGGAATTTTTGTCTAGTTAGACATTAGATGAAAAATTCCAAAACCCTGCAAGGTTTTTAGTTACCTTGCAGGTTTCGCATCCTGGCACTGGCACCATGCAATGAAAGGCTTTAGACGTGGGGATGTGTGTATTACTCCCTAAATCTAGTGGGATACTCGTCTTATATATCTATACCCTGTTTTACTTGGGGGCCAGTAGGGTCGAATATGCCATATTCAACCCTACCTATATAGTCCTTGCCTGGCCACCGTAAAGAAAAACAGGGTATACTAAGCACACTTAGGAGGTGTGGCTAAATACACGCTACACGGTAACTAAAACTATCGTTATACATTTGTATTAGTAGCAACCGTGGCGCAGGGGGGAACCTTCGCTTTGCAAACCGCAGGTCGCGGGTTCAAATCCTACGAAGAGTATCACTTTATGTAATGTTGTTCCATACTGCTTTGGACAATAATGGCCGATCGCCTGATTGCCAGAGGAAAAAGATGATCCGTGCGTCGGATGTGCATGTAAATGTCGGTCCTGCGTCTGACCTCTTCCCAATCGTGTCGTCCTATTAGATTGTAAGAGTAAAGGAAGAGAGAGTGCACTTGTGTCTACGCAAGCTGTGGTGCACTGTAACATCTTGTATGTTACAAGCTGTGGTGCACTGTAACATCTTGACCTTCAAAAGGTACCCGGACTCTATGGTGGAAGCCGGGTTATGCGTGATTTATACCCACTAAAGCCCCCCCGGTTGACTTCATCGATGTTGTGGAAAGACACCGGGAGTTACGTTCGGATCTCGCCAGTCTCTCCAAGTCAGGAAGTACAGTAGAGCCCGTCATGTGGGGAGCACTCTTCCCGGCAACCCTCGCGGTTCTCGCGAAGGCGGTCGCTTCAGGTTCGCATTTATAGTAAGTAGATTTGTCTATCGGTAGAGACACATTTCTATAGGGCTCTGGACAAAAGGGGTGTAATATTGAGTACCTAACAAATATTTAGTGATTTGTCATAATATCATTCTTTCGCGAATCAATTTTGAATTGAAAATAATGCAATCTTCACTGAATGAACAATGTCAACAGATAATAGAGGAACGAAAATGTACAAAAACGACAATAAGGAAATAATAGCTGCGGGCGTGACGCCACTTCCTTCGCACGCGCATGCAGAATGCGACGTGATACTGTTGCAAACAATTTAATTATGCAGAAAAAAGTAAGTCGTGCACTTTTTTAAATTGGCCGCATCAGACGTCGGCGGAATCATAGATTTAGAATTTTGGTGGAATAATGAACGAGCCGCGTTGTGTTATATCTAGCACTCGATTGATTATGGTATTTTAAACGTTATTTTTTCTATTACATAAAAGGAACCACGTTAACGGGAATAGATAGGACAAGTAGGTTTGTGAAATACGACCCAAATAATATTGTTTTTTAATCAACATAGTGTATTCCACGGGAGGTCAGCCAATTTTGCGTGCTTCGATAAGCCTGAATCTGAGACAATCCAAACAATGAGTGACAAAGGATAGTGGACTCACTGCTGTGGGCTACACCTTATCATTTTGTTTGTTCTTTTAACTTTCTTCGGTGTTAATTTTTTTTGGTCTTTGCTTCATCATTTATAAAGAGGAGCTATGGACTGGGTGTCTTCAAGGCTAGAGTGAATAGGCTTTTAATATACAGTGTGCTTTACCATCATTCCTTGCTTTGCCGCTTTACAATAGAAGGGATTGTGTTCGTTCCAAAAGTCTCCGGTCTTTTTAAGTTAAGCTCATAGTCTTAGGTCTCATTTAAGACTCTTTTGAACGTGGTTTGTTTCAATTTTTGCATAATGTTGAAAATCTCTGTTGGCGCGTAATGCGTAACCACAGCGGTGCATGCAACGCGTCCAATCGCGGCCGTCTCTATTTGCTATTGCGACCTCTTCATTTTTGAAAATGAATAAAAATGCTTTTCTTTTGTTTTTGGAAAGCGAACGTTCAAACAAAATTATAGTCGAATCATATCTGCCAGCCAGTAATCGAAAATTAAAAATAATACAGTTGTGACAGAACTTATGACCAGTCTCCAACTAGGTATACTTAGGAAAAACAATTACAAGATTAAAATCGGAACAAAAAATATTTCAATATATTGAGGAGTGATGGCTGACCACCAGCCCAAGTGCCAGCCAGACATTTGGTAGGGTTGAATATGACTATATCCCGTATCGGAATCTTCTCAGTAGAGACCGCGTTGTGATCCGGTGGTAATTCTAAAAAAGTTGATACGTTAAGAACTCGTGAACCCATAATAAACATATTTTGAATTTAATTTGAATACATATTGAAGCACTTGTGAAGTGCATTAAGGTCATATTTTCCATATTGAGGATTTCGTTTTTTGCCATATTATTTCTAATCGACATCAAAAAGGAGGCGGTTTTCAATTCGTCGTGTATACATATGTATGTTTTTTTCTTAGATATACTCATAATTCCGACAAATATTAGGTAGTATTAAACTGATTTGAGTGATTTTTTTTTTCTAAATAATATAGTAGATTTTGTTCCTATACAGTTCCTATCAGATCAGTCTTATCGGTAGCCTAACCAAAGATACGGAATAGGTAAATAAATTTATCTATGGTTATAAATTAATAAAAAAGTGTTGGCTGTTTTGTAAGGTCGTCAGCCCAATAACAGAAGGGATAAGACACCGCAGTGTCGGTCGGTGCCGCTTAGGGTTGTCAGGACCTTTTTTTGATGATAACAAACACATCGTACTTCTCTCTTATGTCGTAGCAAGTATAAATTATTTTATTTCAAATATTTATTTCTAAACATCTAAGTACTATAATTAGGGAAAAGTATAACGTGTCAAATCTTTCTTTTGACCTGATTATTTCGCCTCTCGGGGCTGGTCCATTACTGACAACGAGATAATCGATAATATATCTACTAAACCGATAAAGTAGAACATATATTTTAAATGGCTTCAACTGCCGAAACAATCTGATTTCATTTAATTCCGATCCCTATACTGGTTTTTTGACGTTTGTGGGTGCGACAGTAAGACATTTTTAACGCCTGAATTATTTTTTTAAGTGAAAACTATAATTGCATCAGTAGATTTTAAGAAAATTAATATTCCTGGCCAGGAATCGAACCCGATTATTTTGAAAAAAAAAACATCAGTCTTTATTAATACACCATCAGATAATGCCGCTAGTAAGGATCAAATTCTGGGAAGTAATGACTTTTTTTTAACGTGGGGAAATCCTTACGGTTACGGGGGTAGCAGTGCGGGTTATGTCCTGTGCTCTTACACTGGAGAGATCATGATGCGCTAATCCCTCTGCCAAATTTTGTTCATATGTTCAGGTCATTCTTTATTTGTGTGCGTATCTTTTTGAATGTGTGGCGAGTTTGTTATAGTGTGGGTATGCGTGAAATTGTATCTGTGTGTGTTTACTACACCCCGCAAAAGTGCCACGAAAAATCTGTTCGGGGAATCGACGCGATACTAGCTCCATTCTAATTACTCTGAGCTCTTACCTACTAAAACCCCACGGTGGCCTCTACCCGCTGTGTTGACGGGCCCCGGGAACGTAGGTACCTTGTCTGATATGATGCGGTTATACATACATGTAATTGCAATAATGATACACCGAACAATACCAACAATACTTAATGATCGAACAGGGGTTTTAAAATACTCTGTGTACTATTCCGATGACTGCCGCAAAGATGTTAAAATAAACCATGAACAAATTCAAAATACTACTTTTATTTCGGTGTGTAGTAATAGTAGGTATCTATATAATAAAACTCAAAGAGCACTTTTTCTGTACATTGAATATTTTTCCAAAATTTCTATGTGGGGATACTATACTATCGACATAGAGGCCAAAACAATTTTTTTTGGAATTATTGTCTGTCTGTCTGTCTGTCTGTCTGTCTGTCGTTCTGTTCGTCCAGGTATCATTTGAAAACCCGTGGATGGATTTTGATAGGACTTTCACTGATGTGTTGTGTAGAAGTCAAGGTGTAAGTTGGTATATAAAACATCACGCTATGTTTCATAGGGGCTAAGCAGTGAAACATTACTTGCACATATTACCACGTAATTTCCTTTGTATGTGAATAGGATAATTATAGACTGATCAGTTAATCATTAAGATATGTATTATTACGCTATATACAATAGGGACTGAGCAGACATTTAGTTTGCATAAGATATGGCACTGGCGAAGGGTCAATTTTTGTAAGGGGTAAGCCGGTTCGGTACACCCAGGACATTTTCATTAGATTTCTGTATTGTTCCAAGTACTTTGCTGATAGCAATATGACATTATATCTTTGAAAAGTTAAAATCTGTAAATCCCGAGCGGATCCAAACTAGATTATGCATGTATTACAGTCGCAACAATAAAAGATGCGGAAAACTTAAAACTTTCATTATCGAATATCATTAGACAGTAATTTACGATGTTAGCGTGATTTACATTATGAACAGCGCCATCTATCGGTGAAATTGAACATAACATAACTATAGAACTTTAATCTATATATTATATCAAAGAAAGTCGTGTTAGTTACACTATTTATAACTCGAGAACGGCCTAGCCGATTAGGCTGAAAATTTGTGGAGAGGTAGCTTAGAACCAGGTTAAGCAACGTTAGGTAAGGTCATTAAATAGATGGGTAAACCGATTTGTATGAAAGTGTGCATATCGGGTAGGTCTGAGAATAGGTCATACAGTATATTTCATACCGCTAGGTTAAGGTTAAGCTACATAAGGCAAGGTCATTAAATAGATGGGTGAACCGATATGTATGAAATTATGTGTGCATATCGGGGAGGTCTGAGAATAGGTCATAAAGTATATTTAATGCCGCTGATACCATGATTGACGAGGATATATAAAACGAGAGGAGGGTGCACGAGAGGAGAAAGAGGGAGAGGGGATTCGAGAAGGGGGCGAGGGGGTGAGGGATCGGGGGTGTTAGGTGGAGTAAGGGGGGAGTGAGAAGGAGCAAGTTCGTAGAAGAGAGAGGGGGAGAGGGTTCAGAGAGGGGATAACAGGGTAGGAAGAGGGGGAGTGTGACGGAAACCGAAGCGGGAGGGGGAAAGAGAGAGGAGAGAAAGAGCATATAATTAGATTTTTTTTATAAGAGAGAGAGATATGGAGAGAGATAAATCTAGGGAGGAGGGAGAAAAGGGGAGCAAAATGTAATAAAAGCGCGGGCGGAGCTGCACGGGTCAGCTAGTTCGTGTATATAATTACCAATTGACTGATTTAAAATATTTATAGTTAGGCTGGGTTCACACGGCATCTTCGGAGCCGCTGGACGTTCGGGGTGTGGGCCCTTTGAACGTCCATTGAGTACGGCGGTGACTCCGAGGAGGACGGAGGCGGGGTGGCGACCCCCGTCCCCGTGAGCACCGTGACTGGTTCCCGGGGGGCTATAATGCGCCCCCCGGCGGTGGGCACAAAGGCAAGTCACTGAAGGGCCAATCCCACTGGAGAGCCCTGGGGTCTCCCCTCTCATGTGCCGATGCTACAGCCGCGGGGGTTTTAGTGGGTAAGAATCCCACATACCCCGGTCGAGCCCCACAGCTCCCTTTGGAAGATTTCCCCCGCGTCAAAAAAATAATAAATGGTTCACACGGCATTGTCCTGCACGTTTTTTTGTGTTCGTTTTTTTAACGTACAATCATCCGGTAGATTTTCATTCGTGTAAAAAAAACGAATAGCCGCAGTCTTCACACAGTTGTTACAGTGAGTAGACGTCAGTGATGGATTCACGCTTGGTTGTACTTTTATATTGGTATAATCGAAGGCACCAACGGTTTCGTCACCGACAGAGCAGGTTTTGGGTATATCCTATTAATGAATAATCAGGACGTACTTAACTAACTCTCCAAAAATCTCCACTAAACGCTTGATCGGTTGCTATTCGATGAAAAACGTATGAACATCGTGCCGTGTGAACGAGACAGAGCTATACTATGTGCCACTGCAAGCCGAATACGTTAAAGTTCCTTCGATTTGCTTGACAAGTCCGTTGAGTATTCGATAAACGTATAAAGCTGTGTACGTTTTTTTTGCAGTACAAACAACATGTGAACGGCTCTATACTCAATGTATGTGCCACTATGTATTCGTTAAAACGTATACTGCAAAAAAACGTGCATGACAATGCCGTGTGAACCCCCTCTTAGCCGTTATGTAGGTAGGTAGGTACTCTTGCGGACACAAGCGATGTATCACCTTTAAGAAGATAATCGCTTGCAATAGCCGGCTTAAAAAAACGTGCGGACCGGGTAACCGCACGTAACGTCAATCAAACGATTTTGATTGAAAACTGGTACACCGTTCGTGTCCGCGATGGTACCTACTTAGTGTAAGTACATTGCGATTTTAATAAAATTTACATTTCTAATGACAGTTACAATATTTTGAATTAGATATTGATCATCGCGTCGGTGTCAAGCAAGCAACGTATTAATCACAGATTATATTTTCATAAAATATTGAAATTATTAATCACGTTGGCAGCCCTAGCGTCCGGAGCAACGAACTCGGCCTGCTCCGTTTTTAATTGTAACTTTTTGGATATTTATTATTAACCGTAGCGTACCGAGGTGAATGCGTTAACTTTTTTGAGTGAAAGCATTAAAAACTATTTTGATTTGTCTATGATTTTGTAGGACAAGTGGACCAAAGTTGGAGGGGGACCCTATAAGATTCTTCAAGATATTCTTGAGTAGGACAACGTGTTTCGTCTATGTCTATGGGAATGGATGTAAGATGTAGGTGTAATCATGAAGCTAAGATGTAGGTAATTAATCCTGTGATGAATTTAATTACGTCCAAAATATAATTGGGCGTAATATAAGAAGACTTTCCGAAACCCCTGAATTACTTCTACATCTAGTAGGCAATAGGTCAAGATCAGATGGCCAGCGATAGCCCCGATCATAGATAAGAATAGGCCCCGATTGCCCACTAACTAAATAAAGTACAACAGACTGAGTGAACAGCATAACGTTTAGGCCAAACCAAATAACTTATATGTTTGTACTTATATGTTTTTTTAACACAGACACACACACACACACACACGCATTAACATTATTAAACACATTAAGTCTTTCCGGTGTAGTTGGTAAATAAATATAACTTTTTTTTTGTTAGAGGGAAGGGGTTCATCCGCAACACCAAGCCGCCACAGGAAAGATCTTTCGATGGCGAGCATTACCGATACAATCGGGGAATTGTTCTTTAGATACAAAAAAAGTCAGTACATACATAAAATAGGTAGGTATTTGGCGGAATTATTAGTGAACATAAATTAAACTGAAATACATACGCGACGACTAGACAACCGCCTCCTTTTTGAAGTCGTTTAAAATTAATACATAGTAATCACGTTATCACCAGTAATTTTATAACCAGTAAGATTTGCAATAATTCACCAGAAAATTAGAAATGCATGCACATAATGTCCTTCAAAAATATTTTTTGTCAGCTTTCGCACCTTTCTTCTACTGGCTTATTCTTACCAGTTTTTGAATAATATTTTGCATTTTGCTTTGGTGCCATTGATATCGATGTTTTGTGCACAATTATCATTGGTGCACAGAGTGCGTTCTTATTATAAACAGCTGTCCCGCACAGCTCCACTTGCGTAATTTTCTAATTTTCTGCACTTATGTAAGAACCTTGTACGAAGTATTAGAAAACATTTAAAAAAAATGAATGAAATCGATAAACACGTTCTCAAGTTATAGCCTGACCAGGAGATGAGGAGAAATAGGGATTCATTTTTATATATTTTAAATTGTTTTACAAATAATGTGAGCCTTGTGTGAACCTTATTTGAACAGGTTTTAAGGTTTAAGTCACTTTTGACGTTACAGTTTTTATTCCGGTGTTTGTTTGATTTCCTTTCAAATGGGATAGGATAGCATGCTCGATTAGTGATAATTATACTAAGAAAGTCTGTATAAGCGCTTCTACAGCCTTATTACAGCTTTGTTCAGTCATATAAAGAGATAAGGAACTCTGTTGATCAGACTTTTTACAGCCTATACGTGCTACTTGGGAATTTACTAAGTATGAAAGTATTATATCCCACACTATATTTTGGTTCGTCGTCGACGTGCCAGAAACATGGTGTGTCGATCGCATAAAGTGTGTCTTGACCTTAATCGCTCGCACACTCACAAGAATAGGGCACTATAACTAAAGTAAAAACCATAAATAATACTCATAGCAACTCTGCCCGGGCTTGCTACCCTCACGTTGTACAAGGATACCCAGGTAGACCTTTATAACGTCATTGCAGTAGACAGCCTATGTTTGGCCTTTACATGATTAGGTGGCTACTTGAAGGGTAAAATAATTTTAGTTGAGCAAAATTGTATAGAAACCACTAAAAACATAAAAAATATTCGGACATTTTACCCTGTGATACCTACTTTTGACGGCATATTTCACACACAAAAAAAAATCTATTTTGGCGGGACCGAGACGACGCCATTAATATTTTGGTATATGAATATCAGGTGCGCTGGTGTGTGTTACTCATACATTTATGAGACAAGGGAATACAATCGAAAATAACCGTTTTCCGTTTAACATAAGGTCTAATTTCGTCTTCCGTAAAAAGTTTCAAGAATTTTGTATTTGAAATCCAAAACGGTCCACACACGCGCCGCGTGATCGATTTTCGAAATGGCGTGGTGGAAGTTTGAGGAACTGCCCCCCCCTGCGCCTGTTACCCCGCGCCCGCACCCCCCTCGTTTCTATTACCCCGCCAATGCCTTTTTACGGCTTTTTTATTTTTTCTTTTTTTATTCCACGACGCTCCCAGGCGTAGCCTCTTCGGTTTTACAGCCTGACCTAACTTTTTATATATTTTTATTTTTATTTTACTGCCTATGCTTTAGACGATATCGTTTGATATTATGTTTTAACTTACGATAATGTTATGAGAATCACATTTTGTTTGTGTCGATGCTGTTATGAACGAACTCTTACATTGATCAATAGGCCGCAAACAAAGTGTCAACCGAAGATTCGATTAGGAAAAGCTAATAGGCTGAGAACTGAAGAGAGCGTGGGAGCGTTGCGAAACTTGTATGATTGTCTCATAATTATTAACTAAGTACGTTGAACAAAACTGACGTTGTGCGCACCGTTAGATGTATCGGTATAGGTACTATGTTTACATCTGAGGAAAACTTACCAAAGAGACTTATTAAAAAAAACATTTCTACGGTGAATGAACGTCCTTCTATTTAGTGAAAAATGTTAAAAGGACCAATTATTTGTATACTTACCTACTTCCTTCAAAACATAACGCAATCCGGTCCTCAATTTAGTAAACAAGGTATTATAACGCAAATTAACGCAATGAATAAAACACAAGTTTGACGTTACAAATGATAAAACTGCAAGTGGTTCCCGAACTAATTACTACTCCGTCTACATCATTCATTCGTCATAGGAAACTTCAGAACTGACGGAGTAAGACTTATCGGTTCAAAATGAGGTAATATTATCTGTACCTATCTATCGTTAAAAGTAGGTTTGAGATTTATTAATTGTACTAGATTGTACGAATACGATATGCGGTAATAGCTTATTGGGCGTGCCTGGGAAGAAAGGTTCGCAGGTTCGAACCACGGCTCGCACCTCTGATTTCTTTCATTAATCATGTGCGAATCGTCTTTCTTCGATTGGTACTAGCTTTCGGTGAAGAAAAACATCACCAGGAAACCTGCATGTCTGAGAAATCCTACCTAGCTTTCGAATGACGTGCGAAGTCCGCCAACCCGGACTTGGCCGGCTGGTATTATTTAAGTACGAGTAGGTATGATGACTCGAAAAGTCGACTACAAAATAAGAATCAAAGTACCTACTTACTTACTCTACTAAGTTTTATACTCGGAGACTCAGTGGTGTGATGCTAGAGCTAAGGTCGCTCGCATGCATACAACCTATCGGATTCTCAGGCGAGACCGGTGTCCGTTTAATAGGACTTCTTAACAAAGGTAGGTAGGTTAGGTATTCAAAGCACGTCAGTTGCTGAATTGTTACACTGTTTGTACCTGGTACTTCTAGGAATGCCTTGTTAATTGCATCCGGATCATTTAGGTGCATTGGGAGCCTACGTTCGTCATGTGTTGTAAGAACTTTTGCTTTTAGATTTTTCCATAATCGTTTAGAATCATTTTTATTCAAATGTATGTGCTGCGTGAAAAAAGCTTTTTTCTCAATAAGTAAATAAAGTATATGCATAGCTATGTAGGTACCTATAATAAATAACACTCAGCAACAGGACGAATACATGTTTATGCTCACGAATGTTTGTCCTAGGTGGGAATCGAACCCACGACCTATTGGGTAACTTAGTACTTTTTTTTTCACGGGGGAAGCCTTCAGAATTTCTCTGGGAGCTATGGGGCTCAACCGGCGTATGTTGGATTCTTACCCAATAAAAAAAAGAGAGGGGACACCCGGGCCCCGGTGGGATCAGCACCAAAAGCCACTCAGAGAGAGCCTTTGAGCCCACCGCTGGAAGGCGCATTGTAGCTCCCCGGGAACCAGTCACTGTGCTCACAGGGACGGGGGTCACAACCCCGCCGCCGTCCTCCTCGGAGTCGCCGCCGTACTCAATGGGCGTACTAGATCCCACACTCCGAACGTCCAGCGACTCCGAAGAGTCTAACAAAGTACTAGACCAGTCGGCTCGTCCACGCGTCCGGACCACTGATTCTTATATCTAACCAGTAAGAAATAAGTACAAACTACAAAGCAGTTGGTCCCCGCAGCCTCCACTGTGGTACCTACTGGTCTATCTATCTATCTCCTAGCCACGTCACGAAGCCCGTGAAATGACATTTAAGTACTTAGAATGGCCTTAGCGAGCAAAATATTCATCAAAAACTTGTTACACGTGTAATAAGTCAATAGAATCGTCCGTAAGTCGACAACAATTTGGTTTAAGAAAATATGCTTACTGTTTCGTGTTGCAATATCGAAATTTTGTTTTTACCCCTTATCAAAAACGAGAGATGTTATACGTTTGACACCGATGTCTGTTTGTCTGTCTGTTGCGTCGTAATACTCTAGTTGGTACGCACACAAATAATGGTCTCAATGTCTGATGATGAAGCAGGAGGTATCTAGTTAACAGGAACTCAAATTCTTTAAATATTTTTTTTAACTTACTTTATTTTTACAGTCTGCGGTTATTATACATTATTTTTCAACTTAATGACGAGACAAGGAAGACGTTCGCCTGATGGTAAGCGACGCACCATCACAGCACTGCCACTCGTCATAGGAGATAGGTTAAGCCTTGTCTTGCCTGGTCCCAATAATTTCACCGACTGCACACCGAAAGACAACAATGTTAAACATTGATGCTTGGCATGGCAGCAGAATATCTGACATTGCGGTGGTACCTACCTGGACTCTGGTTTGGTCTGGTCTCTACAAGGGAAACCTTCAAAAGATACCCGAGCTCCGTAGGAGTGAAAGCCTATGGGATATTTACCCACTCCCTGGCGGCCTTCATCGACGCTTTGGTTGGAGAGAGTTTAGACACTCCGATGGGCCCTGTCAGAATAGTATTTTTTTTAAACTTTCAGTTGATAGGTTTTGGGCACCGTCGTATGCGATATAGATTAAAAACATAATATTGTGCCCATAAAGTTTCTTCGTGCCGCGTGCTATCGATTCGATTTTTTTTCTTCAGCCACGCAGACGCAAAGATATAAAAATTTTTACAACCACCACCACCACCCTCGGGGCCGCCGCGGGGCGCGCCCCCGCCTCATCTCAAAAAAACACGTCGGGCGCCAAGAAAAATTGAAGATTATGGGTAATGTAATTTTTTTTATGTGTGTGTAGCTTTAGTGAAAAGCACACATACAAACATTGCGCCAAAATAATATTTTTCATTCAAATTATAAAGCTCGTTCAAAAACGTCTGGGAGGGTCTAGATTTTAAAAGATAACGAAATTGAATCGACTAAACTGTTTTCTCCATACATTTCACACCAGCGCGGCAGCGCCTCTAGCGGTAACTATAGGTTTATTTAAATCTCCGTTGATTCAGCAATATTTAGTCTGCCTCCGTCCAGTGGCGGTTCGAGGGGGGGTTGTAGGGGTCATGACCCCAAAATCTCAAACTCATTCATATCATATTGACAAACGTAACTTCTTGTTTTAAAACGTCTAAACAATTTCAGCAATTTCGGCAAACACAGTGTGGGACGTCCGCAAGCGAGATGGAGTGACGACATACGTAAAGTGGCGGGCAGAAATTGGATGAGGAAAGCCGAGGATCGTAGTCAGTGGCGTGATATTGGAGAGGCCTATGTGCAGCAGTGGACGACTGTAGGCTGATGATGATGATGAAACAATTTCATCCATAATAGGTTACGCACTTGAAACACGCAAGGTGGGAATCGAACCCACAATCTATTGGCTCGCGGCCAGGGCACTAGACCAACGGGCGCGTCAACTATGCCCCCCCCCCCCCCCCCAAATCGTTGGCTGTGACCGCGCCTGCCTCCGTCACGAACTTCCTTCAGTTCCCCCGAGCCTTTGAGGCAGCTTCCAATTGCTGGCTTGAAGACCTTGAAGTTCGCGTGATTCTGCGCGCCTTCACTACATCGTATCAGCGGTCGACCGACTTGTCTTAGGCCTCCACTTTAACCCAGTTTATTTTATTTAACTTGGAGACAAGACAAGCGCGACGTTCGCCTGATGGTAAGCGGCATGCCTGTTTATCAACAGCTGCAATACGCTGCCGCACGTCACCCGAGACATTAGTTATTAAGTCCCTTGCGTCCCGTAATTTCAACTGCTAAATTGCCCTTCACACCGGAACACTGCTATGTTTACACACTGCTGCTTCGCGGCAGAATATCTGAAACTGCAGTGTTACCTACCACCTAAAAAAGGGATCTACATAGTGAAGCTCTCTTTGCACTCCGATTGCCTTCCATTCAATCGATATGCCCCGACCAACGGAGTCTATGATCCATTATCTCCCCGTTAATATTAGGGGCACCACTATTTCTTCTTTAGAAAGAAAATCAAAAACTAGTAAAATTAAATAATATAAAAAAAATAATAAAAATATAATATAATAATAATATAATATAAATTATTTAATAATGGCAACCCCTCCCTTTTAAGGGGGAGGCCATTGTTCAGCAGTGGACGTTTCGGCGGCCTATTCCCAGTAGTGTTCTACATGTATGACTACCAGGAAAAAACTAGTAGTCTACTAGTAGTAGGAATCCATATATTTTTTTCATTCTTTGTAGTCTCTAACGGCTGGCCTTTTAGAGAAGTTCAGAGTCACACAACGAGCCATGGAGAGAGCTATGCTCGGAGTTTCTTTGCGCGACAGAATCCGAAATGTGGAGATTCGCCGAAGAACCAAGGTCACCGACATAGCTCTCAGAATCTGCAAGTTGAAGTGGCAATGGGCGGGCCACATCGCTCGAAGAACCGATAACCGTTGGGGAAGAAAGGTTCTCGAGTGGCGACCACGAACCGGAAGACGCAGCGTAGGCAGGCCTCCCACTAGGTGGACAGACGACATTGTGCGCGTCGCAGGTAACCGGTGGATGCAAATAGCCAATTGTCGTTCATTGTGGCGTTCTAAGGGGGAGGCCTATGTTCAGCAGTGGACGTCTTCCGTCTGATGATGATGATGATGATGATGAGTAGTTCTACACGATGACGTATTAGAAAATTGAAACTTTATTAGTGAGCACGGCTGCTGATGAATGATTAATATTATAGAAGTAAAGTTCTTGTACGGGAGCGTTCAAACACCAATCAAGTCCAGTGGTACGGTGAGGCTCGAGGAGCACCGCGATCTGAATAGGTTAAAATTAAATACAATTTTAACTCTTTCGAGAGGTGTTTATTATAGTCAAATAATTCTTTGCCAGCCTTAAACTGAAACTCAAACTCAAAAATCTTTATTTCAAATAGGCTTAACGCTAGCACTTTTGAATCGTCATTTTTTAAAAGCTACCACCGGATCACAACGCGGCCTCAACTGAGAAGATCCGGCAAGAAACTCAGCGGGCTTGTCATTTTTTCACTTTTTTTTTAAACATTGTTTTTGTTATAATGTTGTCTTTTATTTACGCGAATACTAGACATTGCAATCAATCTATTCTTACGGATTATACCGTTTCCAACCAAGGATGATTCGTGAGGCTATTGAAATCAAAAAACATCCTAATTTCAATAGAGAAGATGGTTGGGTGTTACCACCGGCTTGGGATCCTGTGATAAATATAATTAAATCCAAAACCAGACAAAACACTGCACGGCGTCAAGATACTGTAAGCTCTTACTGCGTAGGTCGGAACAACAACAATAATAACCAATAAGAATTGAGGGTACATCAATAAAAACAACAACAATAACTGAGGGTACACCGAAAATTATGACAGTATAAATAGAGCGCAGGGACGTTCAACATCTCAGTCCGCCCGTGACCATGGGTGCTGTAAAGCATTCGAAACGTCGGGAAAAATTAAATAAATCGCGATATAATCCGTAAGAATAGATTGATTGCAATTGTTTTTGTTACAAATGAAACGACATTAGCGATAGTGTGTCATGCCGTTCGAAACATAAGGAAAGGGAGAAAAGAAGAAAACAATAAATTACGACAAAAATTACAACAAACTAAAAGGCCAAAGGGATAGTAGGTAGCTTAGGTATTATAAATTGTACTTGCAGACTAATAAAGTTAATGAAACATTTTTTGCCATAGGTCATCGTGTAGAACTACTTGGAATAAAAAAAATAATATTTAATGAAGTCCAATTAGCCATACATCCGTGTAGAACTAATTGGTTTTTTAACCGACTTCAAAAAAGGAGGAGGTTCTCAATTCGTCTGTCTATATATATTTTCTTTTTTTTTCTATGTATGTTCGCGCATAACTCTGGCAATTATGAACCGATTTGAAAAAATCTTTCTTCCATCCATTCTTTAATCCGTTAAATGGGTCCCATAAAAAAAATATTGCTTAGTAATAAGTAGTTCCTGAAAAAACGAGAATGTTGACTGCGCAGGAAAGCTGCAGGAAAGCCTATATAGATGACTTTATGTCGCTTTTTAAGGACAAAAATGGTCATAACTCTGGCAAATATTTACCAATTCCAATGATTCTTTTTTTATTCGAAAGAAGAAACCACTGTGATGAACCTGAATTTTATCACAACCTGGTAAGAACTTCCTGGGGGACCATGAATGATATGGAGGAATTTATATGGTAAAAACCATAAAACTGATGTTCTCCTTTACATTTCTCTGACAAATATGAACCGATTTCGATGATTCTTTTTTTATTCGAGAGAGTAAACTACTACGATGATTCCATGCAAATTTCATTACGATCGGATAAATTGTTTCTGAGTTTCTGAAGAAACATGAATTATGTAAAAGTATGTAGACGATAATGTGAAATCATAATGATGTCATAACCTACCTAGATCATTTTACCGTCTTCGATGGTTCAATCTTTATGTATGAAAATATCACTAAAATATATAGATTAAAATATTTTTAAAAAAAATTGAACCGACTTCAATAACACTAAAAAGTATAAAATAATTTAAATATTATTGAAGTTGGTGCCAAATATATACTTACAGCAGATACGTTAACACCAACTTCTTTAATATTTAAATTATTTTATACTTTTTAGTGTTATTGAAGTCGGTACAATTTTTTTTTTTAATATTTTATTTTCTAACGAGTCATACATGTAGAACTAAATGGAGAAGTATTTGGAATAAGCTACCATCCTCCTCGGAGTCCCAAACGTCAGCTGCGGGGATTTTCGGGGCAGCATCCTACATAAACTGGTTGACCCCCACAGGGGGACCTTTTAAAGATATACGTGAAAACAAAAAAAAAAATTAAAAGCCTTTGCCTAGTTTCGGATCGAATGACGTAAATGTAAGAAGTGACTTAGCTATTTTTAGACACACTTTTTGTTCTGATGACGTCATTGAACACATACATTTATGTTAGCAGAATCATTCTGACTTGTACAATTTATTAATTCTCGTTCACCTAGACATACCTACCTCACATGCAAAAACTATTTGGGTAATCTTTGCTTCCGGGGCTTTGGGAAACCCGTCTGTGTTTTGTACTCTATTTTTTTGTTACAAAAAAAGTCATCGGCAGAGACAACCGGCAACCTAGCAACTATCCAAGATTTGGTTGTGGCTTTCTAGCTCCGTGCCTAGTTATCATATATCAGTAGCCGAAAGACGTGAACGGCTGGACAAAGGCTTAGGCCCTTCTTCGGAGTCGCTGGACGTTCGGGGTGTGGGCCCTTAGGACGTCGATTGAGTACGGCGGCGACTCCGAGGAGGACGGCGGCGGGGTTGCGACCCCCGTCCCCGTGAGCACCGTGACTGGTTCCCGGGGGGCTACAATACCCTGGCGGCGGGCTGAAAGGCAAGGCACTGAGGGGCCCCTGGTGCAGATCCCACCGGAGAGACCTGGGTCCCCTCTCTCATGTGCCGATGCGACAGCCGCGGGGGTTTTAACGTTAATGCGAATTAAGCCATATTTTTTAATCTGATTATTTCGATTCAGAGCCATTGACGATTATAGGAACCATTATTAAGTACTCGTACTAGCAGTACCCGCGGCCTCACACGCGTCCAAGCGATGGTATTGAGTGGCGCGTCAGACCAGTTTCAACCCCACCCTATTTTAGACTTGGCTCGATTCAACTCGATCGAAGTTGACCCAACTCAATTCCATTCCCTCTCTACTTCTACCTAGTTGGATCCCTTGTATGCACAATGCATACGCTGCTGCTGACGTGTAGAAAAGTTACTTATGGTACGCCAGGATTGCGCCAGTTTGAACCTGCGTTATGCGAGAGATAAATAATAATTATGCATGCATTAGGTACGTGATCTGGTAGGTGTATTAAATTAATCCCACAGTCCTTCCTTGTGCTGCATTAAGTATTGGAGAGATTTGGGCATCTCGCTTCCCACCATTCTTTCAAATGGATAAAAAGTCACCTAATACCTGTTACTTTGCTTATGCTATCAATCCAGCCAGTGGCTCTCGAAAAACACTTTAAATCTACAAAAGATTGATACCTTATCCTATAGAAACAAAAGGATATAAAGTAACCTACTTAATCGCTCGGCCATAACCGTAACATAGCTAAATGACATCAAAATTCACCTGTGGTTTCCGCATTATACATAAAATGAACAAAACATTGATATCCTATCCTGCAGAACCTTTTCGGGGTAAAAGCATCCATAATCTTGGCTGATGATATCCATTTAGTAGTTTCCACGTGATGCTCGCATTGCTCAGCCAGACAGGTAAAATTCCAAACATTGCTGTATCGATAACAATGACCTAATAAAAAGTTTCAAAAATTTTTTGATGTACAGACGCGACCCATTTAGCTTCTCGTAATATTTAAAGATAGAACTCGTATTTTTAGTTTGACTCTAACTTAACTTTCAAGCAAGATGAAAAGACCGATGCAGTTTGGCCTGAATAAGTAAGACACAATGTTAACGGCCGAATACTAGATAATAATGACGGCTGCGGAAGAACAGTTTTATAATAATGTATAATTCGATAAAACTTCAAACATCGTGGTACGTAAGCAGACAATGGGGCTCTCATGTCTATTTGTAATCACTGCTCGGCAAACGATCAATTAGTTAAGTAGTGTCAGGCAAGGTCAATCCATGGATGGGTGACCGTTTAGTGGCATTTGAACTGAGCGTCTCCATGCTTTGGTGGACATTAAAAGTCGGTTCAGGTTGTTGTACACAGCAGTCGGTAGTCAAATCGTAGGCCTAAGGGCACCTTGAATAACTCAGCTAACACCAGCTTGGCCAATAACCAGATCACAGACAACAGATGATGGCATACACGTACAATTAATATTATGATACTTATTTTACAGAAAATATGAAATATTAGCTGACCCACGCAGCTCCGCCATAACAGACATTCGCATCGAATACATAACCTCATTTTTTATAGTCGGTTAAAAACTGGGACCCACTTTTTACTTGCTCTCCGAAGCACAGACCCGTTTAGTTCAAATGGCGTTAAACGGTCACCCATCTATTTAATGACCTTACCTAACGTTGCTTAACCCGATCGATTATAAAACCTTGATAAATACTCTCTATGAGTGTTCCCTTACTAATATTTATTATATTTTATAGAAAAATTGATAAAATCGGACCAAGCGTATAACCAAGTACCCGTTTTGACTTTAATCCCCTCTCCCAGAAGAACCGTGCTAGATTACGGGATAAAAAGTATCCTATGTCCTACCTCGTAGTAAGATCTCAAATCATGCCAAGTTTCATTTGAATCCATTCAGTAGTTTCGGCGTGATGCTCAGCCGTGATACAGACAGACGGACAGACAGACAGACAGACAGACAGACAGACAGACAAAAATTAAAAAAATTAAATTTTCGGCCTCAGTATCGGTTATAGATTGCCCTCCAAATATAATTTTCAAAATATCTTCAATGTACAGAATTGGACCTGTTACAGTTTTATTACAAGTATAGATTTGTAAACAACCACCAACTAACCCTTGTTTGTAAGCGGCTGCCTACGATGAAAGGGTCAAGCTATAGCTAGATTTACTTGACCGATTTCGATAAAATATTCATTAACTTTTAAGTTGGGATAGCACCTACTTCACTGCATAAAGTGCATTGGTATGCATTCAGCCGTTTTCCCGTGATGAGGTAACAAACGGGCAGACGGACGGACAGTCAGACATAAATTTTGAAAATAGTTGATATGTGTTCTGTTACTTATTTTTGGCCAGAGAGGCCTATTTTTAACACGCTTTTATTAGCTTGACCTGTATTTGTGTGTATGTAACTATGTAACTATGTATGTATGATGGTAATGGAATCTTGCGATGCAATTTTGACCCACTTCTACACGTCCAAAACATTTGAAATTTTGCACATGTATCATCGAGATGATCTGATGCTGGGGCTCGAAGGTGGATAAGGGAACCCTTGGATGGCACTAGTAAACTAATCGAGTTTGGACTCATTTGATTCGTATTAAAAAGTTCTATTTACTTTGCCCAATAATCAGGGTTGATGATGGAAATAAAAAGTGGTTGACGGAAACCTGGAATGATTACCAGTAAACCCACCGAGCTTGGACTCATTTGATTTGTATAAAGGACTTATATTCACTTTGCCTAATAACGTGGACCTGTTGATGGACCCGGAAGGTTGGTAACGGAACCCTTGAATACCTACTAAGCTATTGACTTTTAGCGTACTTTCGACTGTTTAAAGGGTAAATACGTAGTGCTTTCTTAAACTCAATCAGATACCTGCGCGTAATACCTAGTTTAGTATAAAAATAATTTTTACAAAAAAAAGAACCGCCTTCAAAATGCAACTAAAAAGCCTGAAATAATTTCTAAGAATTAATGGTTTTTACATCTACATAGTTGGACTTGGACTACAACATATTATAAATACATATTACTATCGAAGTCGGCGCCTAACGTCTAGCAAATACTTACAAGGGCAGTAGGTACCTAACTGTTTTCCAGTTTGGCGCCGTCTTTGATAGTTAGTTCAGGCTTTTTAGTTGCATTTTGAAGGCGGTTCTTTTTTTTGTAAAAAATATTTTTATTTTATTCTTTTTAGTGGTTCCCTTGGTGTATTATTAGGTTAACTTTTAACAACTTATATTTAACACCCAGTTTAATATTTATTTTAAAAACACCCACTACATAACACAACTATGCTATACTACCATCACTAAAATATAAGCTTAAGCAAAATTTTAAAAAAATGTACATGTGACAATATCTTAATAAAACTAACCAATTGCCATAAACCGAAGATATTATCTAGGTGTATAACACCTAGATAATCTCGTAGTTCTCGAGAACCGTGGACTGCAAGCTCGGTGGGTCTACATTTATTTGTGCCGAGAACCCGTGTCCACCTTCTTGCTCCATCGTCAGACCCTGATCACCATTTTTCTAGCAACTACTCATCGAGAGCTACCCAACGAGCCCAAACACGGTGGATCTACGTTTATTGGTGCAGAGATCCCGTGACAACCTTCCTGCTCCACCATCAGACCCTGATCTCCATTTTTCTAGCAACTACTCGTCGAGAACTATCCATAGAGTCCAAATTCGGTAGTTCTACGTTTAGTAGGCACGGCTAGGATAGGATGGATTGTTAATTTTATTACAGAGTTCCGGTGGCCATCTATGGCCTTCTTAATCAGATCCACTTCACCAAATGATACTTTCTGAATGAAAATGCTTGACTAGTTTCTAAAAATACCAAAAACGCTATATGTATGCCTATAATATTTAAGGAGTTCCCTCAGTTATTCATGGTTCCCATCGTCAGAACTTGATTTTGAAAAAAATGGGACCAATCTGGAAGCATATCCTTTCAATTAAAAAAATAATTTTCCAAATCGGTTCGTAAACGACAGAGTTCTGAGGTAACAAACATAAAAAAAAAATAAAAAAAAACATACAACCGAATTGATAACCTCCTCCTTTTTTTGAAGTCGGTTAAAAAATATGTTTTGTCACAACCTGCCTACGATTCAAGCTACGAACAAATCAATACTTGGGCTAATTTTATCCGTAATTTAGAAAGGCGAATATTTCTAAAACTAAAAAGTATAAAATAAATTACTAGTTTAAAATACTAAAATACACGCTTTTATATGGACTACTGCACTAAAAATAAAAAGCAATAAATAAATTATCGAAACCGTTCTTTCTTTCTACCCCGTGCTTGTAATTTATGGATTATATTTATGTGTAAAAGCGTGGGGCGCCTTTGCCTTTTTTTCCCTTCTTTTTAATTAAAATTAATGGACGTTTCTGAGTGCGGCAGTAAGTCTCGCAGTCGGCAGTAAGGGCACTGTAACTGGTGAAACTATCGGGCTCTAGAGCCCGGTAGTTTCACCAGCTACAGTGCCCTTCACACCAGAACACAACAATGTTTACGCCTACCACCAACCTACCACCCAGGCACCCAGTAGGTAAACATCTATTCTGCGATGATTCTGCGTAAATACTTTTTCTTTATTCTAGCTAGTTAAAGAGAGCTGTTATTACAAAACAGCTATATATTAGACAGTGACAATGAAAGTTTTACATTCTAGATCCATGGTAAATACTTAAATGTCTCTGAGTTTCGCTTAGAATATTAATTTATAAGTATGTTCTTAGGTATATACTACTAGCGCCATCTCTGATTAAAATAAGAATACTCTGCTATCCTTTTAGAATGCCGAACAAAATTTAATATCACATTTAGGGTTGCCACCTTTTTTTGTGCAGATAAAGTACATTGTTTATTATAGGTAAGAAAAAAAAGTACATACTTAGTAGCAAAATAAAGTACAATTTATTTTCCTTTAGTATTATGTTTAGAACCTTATTTTTATTGCTTCTTGCAGTTAGTATCAAATTAGTATCTCTACTAAACAATTACACGGCATCTTTACAGTCTATATTTAAATTAAGGTAAATATCAATCATTTTTTGATCATACGTCACCCGTTGTTTCTTTCGTCTCGCTTACTTCACTATATATAGGATTAATCTATATAAATTTAAATACTATTCAAAATCCCAAAGAAATCAAATCATGCGAAATAAAGTATTTTCGTATACTTTATTGTTCTTATAAAGTATAGAGTACAATTACCTGAAATAACGTACAATACTTTATTATAAAGTACGGGTGGCAACCCTATTCACATTACACAATGGATTTTGCTGTTTATTTTTTGGATATGAAGGTTATTTGACCACAGATGGCCATGATCGCTCTACTGGATGGGGCAAGCTCTCCATCTTAAAGGGCAAGGGAGCGACCAGCTCATGGGCAACTTAGGGAGACACGGCCTCGGCTTGGCCTAGGCTGTCACTGAAGAGGGGTGGCTCCGGACCACAATGCCCACACTGGAGAAGATTTTTACACCTTCAAAGGACTGTAGTCCTTTAAATTAATACTATGCTATTCAACTTGATACCCACCAATAATGCGAACAAGGTTAAAAAACGGTCCGTATGAATAAACATTTTCTTTTCAGGTATACGGAACTTAAAGTGACTGAAATACGCGCTTTTGATAACTTTTATTTCTGCCGGCACGTGCATCCTCTTTGGGCACGTGTTGGCTTGTCACAAAGGATCTAAATATACTATAGCTATTAGCTTGCTTGGCGAACGTAAACCTCAGTCCTTCCTCCATCCAAGACGTAGTAAACAGAAACAGACACTGTTTGATGAAGTGACAGCGCAGCGTTTAGGTTTACTCCAAGCTACTCCAAGTGTACACCACAGAAAACTAATGACGCGTCCAAGCGCTTGGTGTTCTTCGCAAACCTCAAACCAATACAAACACCACGCACTGAGGGCCTAGACAAGATGCAATCGCTTCATAGCGAATCTATTTCTTCATTCATTTGACGGGCCCGTTGGTCTAGTGGTTAGTGACCCTGTCTGCTAACCAACAGGTCGTGGGTTCGATTCCCACCAAGTGTCTGGGTGTTTTATCTATTTAAGTATGTATTTACAAAAAAAAAGTATATAAGTATTAGTATCAGTTGTCTGGTTTCCATAGTACAGGCTCTGCCTAGTTTGGGATCAGATGGCCGTGTGTGAATTGTCCCAGGATATTATTATTATTATTATTATTATTATTCGCTAACGGTGTGAATTCCCTATAATTTGTCACGTGATTTTTCGATGACTTAAGTAAGTATGTCATTCTCATACATTTTTATACTTTCTATTACCGATATCGATTGTAGAATGTTACATTGTCTAGGGGGGCTGCTATGATAGACCGAGAGCTACGCGGACCAAGTGTGAAAATTCAAAGTCGATTTTTTTTATTTCAAATAGGCTTAACGCTAGCACTTTTGAACGGTAATTTTTTTAAAAGCTACCACAGGATCACAACGCGGCCTCAACTGAGAAGATCCGGCAAGAAACTCAGCGAGCTTGTAATTTTTTCACATTTTTTTTTAACAAAATTTGTCTCTTTACAATCAGATCAGCACCAGCGACAGTGTGTCCGGCCGTTCAAAATATAAAAAAAAATTAAAAAATACGACGAAAATACAACAAACTAAAATACCCCATTTATACGGCTTGCGCTTGTGGTCGCTGTGTGGTTTGTTGGCTAGCGTTTCAAAAAAAACTCAAAACTCAAAAATAGTTTATTTCAAATAGGCTTAACGCGTTAGTGTTGTCTACGAAAGACGTCGACTGCCTGCTTACGCTTCGTGTTTCGTTTCGTGGTCGCTACTCGAGAACCTTTCTTCCCCATTGGTTATCGGTTCTTCGAGCGATGTGGCCTGCCCATTGTCACGTTACTCCAACTTGCAGATTCTCAGAGGTATGTCGGTGACCTGAGTTCTTCGGCGAAACACCTTATTGCGGATTCTGATGTATCTGGTACTAACCAAGTTAGTTATTAAGTCACATATAATATTTCTATGGGACGGTGTTTCGCTTACCATCAAGCAAACATCTTACTTGTCTCGTCACTGGAATAAATTTCAAAAAGCACAAGCGCAGTGTTGCTAGAGGCATTGAACCTTTTATATTTAGTGGAAACTGCCAAAATCTGTATGCCTTTTTATCATGAAATCTGTTTAAAAGCTGTATGGTCAAAAGAACCAAAACATAACCTACTTACCATAAGCAGCCTTACTTTAATTTGCTTCTTTCCAAAATCAAGGGAATAGGTTAGACAGGATTAAATAAAAAAACCGGTCAAGTGCGAGTCCGACTCGCCACCGAGCTTTCCACCCCTGTTTTGGACATATTAAAGTACAGACATATAGAAAAAAAACCGCAAAGCTAAGTATGTATGTCGAGGTTAAAAATATAGGAGTAGGTATAAAAAAATTAACGACGTTTGTTTAAAAAATTAATTAACCACAAAGAATAGAAGCAGACAACATTTATTCACGGACGGCCAATGATATTAAATACTATAGATATGCCATTAGCGCACGCCAGATGTTCAGCGAGTATCCCCCAACTGGGTTTTGTAGCAGTTAGTCCCACGCCACGCGTAGTCAATGCAGCATCGTGACGTCTATCATTAAAAATAGAAAATGCCGTCCTGCGTATTTAATATGTGCACAAATTACCAGGCAAAATTAAATAAACAGTCAGGGATAATATAGCACATGTAACTTAGAAAAAATAATTTGATTTTGTAAAGTATTTCAATTTTTCATAATAATATTGTAAGAAATAATTGTAAAATTGAATGTGTCAGTTGACAAGATGACACTGACAAGCGTTTAACCAACGCCTTAGACTATAGAATACATTTTATTTCTTTTATATGATCTAAGACCAACGCTGACAACGGAACGCACAAAATATAGCCATCTCGTATTCTCTTACTTTTCTCGTTATTCATCTGTCCTTGTCAGACTATAGGTAGGAAAATGTATAGCTAGGTATAGCTAACTACAAGTGAGACAACTTTTATCGAGCGTTAGTAGAGATATAACATAGTAAAAAATCATTGCGGACGGCACTTTATTGTGTTATTTATTTTGCTGTGTTCCATTATAAGCAAATTACGGCAATTTAGTAAATAGATTGTGAAAATTCTATATAAGCATCTGAATCCAATGCTAATCTGTAACGCACATCGAAAATATGTATAGATACAGAAAAGTATATTAATACTTAGCAACGCTGCACAAGTGCAAGCGTGTTTTGTTTGGTTTGTGTAAGTCCCGCCAAACACCGCGTTTGGTTTGAAGTCGCTTGGATTTCGACGAAACCGCAGACGTGTTGATGCAGCATTTGGACAGAAACAATTCTAGAAATTTACTATTTTCTAAACCACTCCACAAATGTGTCATTAAAATGTGACTGTAGGTAACTTTCTCACAAACGCGTATCCATGGTGGCGTAATCCGACTGCAATCTTTTGTAAGGATAGCTACTTTACACTACCCCACTTTATGCCGACGTAACTGTAATCTTTTGCAAGGTCTAGGTACTTCCCACAACGCCTCTGGAAGAAGGTGTTCCCCAAATGTCAAGCTGTTCAGAAGTGATCATTCCCACAGTCTTACTTAGAGATATGGTTATGGACATAATGATTTGTTACAGTTCCCGCGCGGGCTAATTCCGGCACTGCCTGAATTCGAAAAAGTGACCTTGATGTAGGTGCCCAGTAGTACCTTCGGTGTCACTGGACGTTCGGGGTGTGGGCCCTTTGAACGTCCATTGAGTACGGCGGCGACTCCGAGGAGGACGGCGGCGGGGTTGCGACCCCCGTCCCCGTGAGTACCGTGTCAGGTGTCCCGGGGGGCTACAATGCGCCCCCGGCGGCGGGCTCAAAGGCAAGGCACTGAGGGGCCCCTGGTGCAGATCCCACCGGAGAGACCTGAGACCCCTCTCAATTCGGCAAATGGACCCGAAAGCTGTGGGGCTCGACCGGGGTATGTGGGGATTCTTACCCACTAATTCCCCCGCGGCTGTCGCTGGTAGAGTGGGGACTCTCATGTGCCGATGCGACAGCCGCGGGGGAATTAGTGGGTAAGAATCCCCACTTACCCCGGTCGAGCCCCACAGCTCCCGGGGATCTTCCGAAGATTACCCGCGTCAAAAAAAACACAACCTAACCCAAAGGATGGAAATCCAGGTCAAACACGTGTACACAGATTATGTCCGGGTCCATTTAAAATCTAACAAAACGTATCAGACATTTAAAAAAAAAGATAAAAAGAGTCTATTGACATCGGTGACGGGAACTCGCGCCGAGCCACGCCACGCCGCGCCGAGCGGACGGCACGTGTAACCTACAAACTGTAATCGATTTTAATTTTTTTAGTAAAGCTCAAAATTACAGTTATGTAGAGCCTAGAGATTACGTAACTCCGACCTAATAAAAAATGTGTTCTTTTTTTAGACAGACCAGCTTAGCCACAATAAACTATTGTTAGAAAATCGGCCAATCTTGTCTTTCATAAGATCAGTCATCTACAGAAATGTTTATAGTACCTACCTATACACAGGATGTTAAACAACCCCTGTCCTATCCGTGAAGTGTATGAATATCTCATTCTGTACAGCGGGACGGGCGGAACTCGAACCTGACAACGAGCCGCTGACGTCTTGTATGCTACGCCTTTAGTTTATCGCTGGTACGCCGTACGGTATAAGCCCGCCCCGAAGAGTGGTTACAGTGGTGGCGTGAAATAAGAACTCCCAATTTGATATCAAGCGTAATAGTAACTACGTCGGTGGCGCTGCTCTTCGTACTGGGGGTCTAATACGAGTTCCGATAGTTTACGAGCTCGATCAAACTGTCAGTTTTCTCCATACATTACACACCAGCGCCCCTAGCGGTAACTATCAAGAACTAGTAAAAAGTACGGGCAAAAGTTAGACTAAAAACTGTTAGTTTGATCGAGCTCGTATACTATCGGAACTCGTACTAGACCCCCTGATTACAATATTCTTCTATATGTCTTCGTTTCTTGTTTCTAGGTCCCGCGTCCGTTGCTGTGGTTCACCCACAGACTACTTAGTAAGAACTAACGAACAATGGTTCACCAAGAAGACCACAGAAGTCACAGAACACTATAAGAAGACGGTCTTGATGACAGTGGCGCTAAATGTGCATTTACTGAGGACAGTAAGTAACCCTACCTCCTACCTCGAAACTTTACCTTATCGAGAACACCACAGAGCAGCCAGTAATGTATTAGATTTCATTATAAAAAAAAACCTGTACATTTTTGCTTACACTACTTAGGCTATTCTAGTCACATTCATGATACCTATACCATTAGAAAGTACATGTTAGGCGCTCTCTAACGGTGTACATGGGCTCTATCTAACTAACACTATCGGGGAGCTATAGGCCGATAAATACAGAAAATTACGGCGCGTCAGCATGTTATGGTTAGTTTTTTAAAATGTAAGATAGTATTTAAAATTATCTTGCGACAAATTGTTACCAAGTGGTAATAAATTGTTCTTGTCTGGTAAACAAACGCATACGCATACGATAGCATTGAGTTAATAAATTATGTCAAGTATGTACTATCGCGGTCTTGAACGCTGTACCAGCCTTCAATCAAAACCGTTTGAACGATGATGTTACGTTACGTCTGTGGTTATGTGCGCTTACCCCGCCCGCACCTATTTTGAGCCGGCTCTGCAAACGATAGAAATCCTAAAGAGTAAAGGGTGGGTGATACACCGTCCGTGACCGCGAGAGTATTTGCTACATAATTATCTGAATGGTATGTACTACCTACTAAAATACTTAAAAAAACATGCTTTATTTACTTAAAATAGGTACTTACTTAAGTACTTACTTACTTACTTATTTATATTTATTATTTTTAAAGAAAATATCTAATTTTGTGTGGCGGAATTTCGAAATGTTTTTAGATAGTTTAATTTCAATATTTTGGGAATAATAGGTAATAATCAATGATATTAAATATTTATAAATAATAGCATTGGTAAGTAGGTAATAATAATCTTAACTATTTCTCATCATCATTACAAAAAATAGGTAAGTACTTAAGTAAGTAAATTAAATAAGATTTTAGTTAATCGGCAGTTCTAGAAAGTCATAAGACAATAATTACCAAAATAAAATGTTTACAAAGGATCTTTATCTATATGCCTGATTTACACGTATTAAGTTGTCAAGTAGGTAACTAAATTTTAAGTGACTTAATTTCAAGTATGCGTTTACACGTCGTTTTTACTAAATTTTAGTTAAAATCTTTAGTTCTTTAGTTCGCCCCAATGGACGGTCGCACGATCCGTTACGATCTCATAGTACTTTGTAGCGACGGACAATTAATTTATTTTTAGGATTAAATTATATAAGAATAACAAAAATGTAAAAAAATAAAAATATATAATAATAATAATAATATATTATTTAAATAGACAACTAATACAGATTATTATATTATAATTGATTTTGAATTAGATATAGAAAAGTAAATGACTTCGTGTCTTTCTTGATTAGTGAATTTGTGTTTGATGTAAATATTTAACCATTTTACTTTATTGCCTTCCATCCCCGTAAGCACCGTGTCTGGTTCCCGGGGGACTACAATGCACCGCCAGTGGCAGGCTCCGAAGGAAACGCACTGAAGGACTCCTGGTGCAGATTCCGCAGGAGAGCCCAGGTTTCCCCTCATGTGTCGATGTGACAACCACGGGGATTTAGTGGGAAAGAATCCCGTTTACCCCGGTTGACCTACACAGGTCCTGTGACCCATTGAACAATTCGCCGCTAGAAAAAAAAGGATGCCAGATACAGGCTTAAATTACCCCAAAATTTCTCCGTTGATCTAAAAAATCCCGAGACTATTAGCCAAATAGCTCTCAAACACTTAATTATACGGCAGTATACTAGGAAAAGTTAAAAAAAAAACATTTAACGGCAAATATGAATACCTACAGTAGGTATTTGAAAATTCCAAGACAATACAAATCTGGAACAATCCCGTATTTTTGGCAATCCTAAATATATGTTGGTACAATGAAAACGACTTTGCTCCTATTATATTTGTATATTATCTATGGTATGATCTATGGCTATACCTTTTCACGCACACCTGCAAACGTGCATTATACATGTGTGTGTCCAAACGTATCAAGAATAAACCACGCCCACCTACTTACCCGAAAAATAGAAAAGTTTCTATTTTACTTCATAACTTGCGTACTAAATTTTAACTTGGGACTTTCTACTAAAGTGATTGTTTACACGTAATAATTCACTAAAATTTAGTAAAGATTTAGTTACCAACTTAATACGTGTAAACGAAAAATTTTACTTATTCACTTGTGTACTAAATTTTAACTTGGAACTTACTACTAAAGTGTTTGTTTACACGCAATAATTTACTTCAACTTTAGTAAAGATTTAGTTACCAACTTGCAACTTAATACGTGTAAATCAGGCATAGGCCTAATAGGGCTCTATGAAAAGTGAAGCTAGCCAAGTAATACGAAATTGCAAAGTAATACCACTCCGCCCGCCCGCAGTGCCCGCGCGTGCCGTGACCAGCACCGTACGTCTTGTCATAACCTAAAAAGATTGTTATTATGCCTTACTGCGTCGTAAAAAAATGTAAAAACACATCTTCTAGCCCAAGAAATTATACTGGATTAACATTTCATAGGTATGTCAAAAAATAATAGATTACTAGTCATCTAATGTTACGTTTTATCTTTACAAGTTCTTTACAAACAAAGAACATGGTGTTGCTATAGTGAATTTACGTTTCTCCCAAAAAAAATTGCAACTTTTATGGGTAATTTATTTATTATCAGAATTGTTTGAATTACCTACTTTAAATAAATTATACAAATACAATTTATTTAGTTTAAGACTTAAACTTTTCACGTTTGTTATATTGATTGCCATGGTAAAGTAACCTAAAACTAAATAGAAATAGAAATCCATATCGATGTACATACTGCCGCACCTACAAACGTCAATTATACCTAGTTAATTATCAACAATCCATGTTTTTATATTCGATTATTTCGACACTAAAAGCCAATAATACGCAGATAGTGAGAATAGAGATCAATTATCAAGCATTCAATAACCAAAAAGAATCATAAACGGCTCCAACAGTCGAGATAGATTTTAAAAGTGATTTAATTAGATTTAAAGTTAATTGTCATTTGTGAGTGTGGCAGTAAAGCTTTTAGTACATAATTACATAAGTAAATCAATAAGCCACAATTGGCACATGAACACATTTATCGATGGTATATTATTATATTATTAAGGGTGGATTCTACCAAACTTAAATTTATACAAGAGTAACTATACCAGGAATAGTCTATTCCATGATTTTAATCTCGATTAAATCCATAGTCGTTTCTCCACGTAATCGATAGTATACTTGCGCTAGGAATAACAATACGCGAATAGCAGAGTGAATGGTGAACGAAAATAAAACCCGGCAAATAAATGTTGTTCTACAGCGGGATAGTGTAGGAGCATACATCATGTCAACTCGATTTTTCCGTATTATAGTGGGAAAAATTAGTTGTAGTGTACGCCAGCTAGCTGTCAAACGTGTTAATTTTATTTGTTGTTTCTTTGAGGGAATTATCAAGTTTTGTCGTGTGGTTTTATCTTTTATCTTTTTTCGTCCATCTATTCACCATCTTGGACGTCTAGGTATAATTTCTTCATCACTATCATCAACCAAATTGTTTAAATACAATGCCAGACTATTAATTTAGTGCGTTGCGTTGACTTGAAATTAAAACACAGAATAAATATTTGTGAAATGACATAAATCAGATGATTGGACTGACTGATACCATTACATTATTCTAGGAATAGCTCCGTTATTCCGTGCGAAACGGCGGTATAGTAACAATTCCCGAATAGGCCCACTATTCTTAGAATTGTAGATGGTAAAACGTAAAATTGATTTACTCTCGATTAACTGACGATTTATTCTAAGATTAAGATTTAGTCTTGTATGGTCGAATCCACCCTTAGGTAACTAAAAAAGGGATCTATTGAAATGTATTATAAAGTTAATATTTCCGGTTTCATTTTCTGAAGTTTATGTAGTGTTCAAGAAATTACTGTTTTACTATTGCTCATTACGAAAACGTGTTATTATACTATTTTTTTTTAATTCACAACGGATCCAACTTAAGTGCCTTCCAATGGTTACCTACAGGGTCCAATGCTACTAATATTTTTTAAAGGTATTGAACCGTTAGGTTTGAGCTATTTTAACCGACCTTATAAAAAAGTTTAGGTTAGTCTCACTCCAATTTATAAAAGTACCAACAATGCTTTTCTCTATTTGGTGTGTGAATAATAGAAATTAACTTTTTCAGGGTCCCTAGAGAACCTATTTTGTGGACAAAATGGGTAAATGCACTAAGAAAGAATAGAGGAAATGACGCTTGGAAGCCTTCGGCTTATAGTGTTGTTTGTTCTGCACACTTCCTGGACAGTGACTTGTACTTCACTAAAACAGGTCTTCGTCGGATAAGGAAAAATGCTATACCAACAATAAACTTATCTTTTCCTCCTGAAATCTGTTCAGCCAACGATTCATCAAATAATTTGGACTCTAATCGTTCTCTTCACTCCATTCCTAGCTCCAATAACCAACCTACTCATTCTACTCAGTCAAAATCAACACAAACTGTCGCAGATCCTATCACATCTTCTGATAACCATTCCCCAAACTTAATGGTTGAAAAAGTGGACACTAATCCCATTTTTGCACCTCATCCAAAAATCGAAAATGTGCTGAAAAAGTACAATTTATTAAGAATTAACACAAGAAAGAAGATAAGAGGTATGCAGCAAACAATCCGTCGCTTAAAGAAAAGAAACGCAGTATTAAAAACTATTTTAAATTTAAAGGATCAGGCTCACGAAAGTTTGGAATAATATAATGAAAAAATTGATTTGGTTGAAAACATGGGACAACTATGGGCTGAATGTGAATGGCGTAAAACTCATATTTTTGCTGATGACTTGATTTTGCTGAGTGAGGATCCCAGTACTCTAGAAATTATGATCGAACAACTGGCTGATAAGAGTGCCAAGGTAGGGCTATCTATGAATTGGGGAAAAACCAAACTGATGACCAATAGCGAAGAAGTTAGTATCTTCGTTAGTAAGGTTAATAACAACATAATCGATTATGTCAAAGAGTATACATATTTGGGACAGGTTATAAGCTCGTCGAGTCGATACACGAATATGTAATTCCTGGAAACGATACTGGGCACTCGGAGATACGGACATAACAATCAAAGAGAAAAGCAAAGTGTATAATATGTGTGTGCTGCCATGTCTGTCATATGCATGTCATATGGATGCCAAACATAAAACAAGAGTAAGAGATGTCAAGTATGTGGTTAATACATTAAAGTGGAAGTGGGCAGGACATCAGCTAAGATCTAGAGTAAACAAATGGTCTCAAGAGGTAACAATGTGGTATCCAAGGGACGGAAAGAGGAAAAGAGGCAGAAAACATCAAAGATGGTAGGATGAGCTAAGGAAAGTAGGTGGACCAAATTGGAGGAGGCATGCAAGTTATAGACAAGGCATGAATTTAAATTATTAATGTATTGTGACAAGAGTTTTAACTATGTATTAATATAAAATTAAGATTTAATTATTTTTTAAAGAATGAAAGTATTGTATTGAATTATGGAATTAGAGCATGAATTTAAATTATTAATGTATTCAAATAATTGTTAAATAAAGGCTATTGATTGATTGATTGAGTAAATTGTAATATAATAATTGTTCGTTTTGTGTTGTTAATCATCAGTTTGTTTTCTATCCCTTAATCGTCAATTGCTGGACGTAGGCCTTTTCAATTGGATGCCACTGGCTGACTTCAATCTTCGGCTCACGGTGGGTTATTTGTGTTTTTGTTTGTATTAAAATTATTTTAATAAGAATCTTATTCATAACTTGGGTTATATAATTTCATTATTTGTGATGTAGTAAAAACTTTTCAATTGAATATTTTTATAAATAGAGTTTATAAAATTAAATTCGTTTCAATACACATACACACCACTAAAAATCGAAATTTAACCCAAATATTATTGAAGTTGGTGCTAGTCGGTAGATTCTGGTGTTAGCGTAAGTACTATTTTTATTTAGCACCTTCGATCGGTTAATAATTACAAACAAAATTACACTTACGGTGAGTAAAATAAAAAGACGCATATTTCATATTTATTTTTTCTTCTTCTTCTTGCGGTGCCTCTTCACTACTGAAGATTGGCCGTCAGCTCATCAAAAGTCTCTTGCCAAGCGAAATAGATGTTCCACGCTGGCAATGCCGGTCCACTGTCTGATATTTCTAAGCCACGATAGTTTACGTCTTCCGACTCGTCTTTTCCCCTCGATTTTACCCATCATTATTAAAGTCAAAAATCTTTATTTCAAATAGGCTTAACGCTAACACTTTTGAATAGTATTTTTTTTTAAAAGCTACCGCCGGATCACAACGCGGCCTTAACTGAGAAGATCCGGCAAGAAACTCAGCGGGCTTGTCTTTTTTTCACTTTTTTAAACATTGTTTGTTTTGTTACAATTGAATCGACATTAGCGATAGTGTGTCCTGCCGTTCTAAACATAAAGCAAGGGAGAAAAGAAGAAAACAATAAATTACGACAAAAATTACAACAAACTAAAAGGCCAAAGGGATATTAGTCGGACCAGTCCCCCCAAGCAGCACCCGCGCACGAGTTGACTCGAGCAGCAGCCATCACTCCCCTCAACCATATTAGAGGGAAGGGGGTGACCCGCCACACGAAGCCACCACAAGCAAAGACTTTTCGATGGCGAGCATGACCGAAACAAAATCACAGTGGCTCACATTTAACTTATCCTGTTAAGCAGTACCTCGTCAGGCAAGTCACAAAACACTGAAGAATATGGTATCGGTCATGTCTAAAAATATGTCCAAGGTAATCGACTTTTCTTTTCTTGAGTAGGTTCATGAGTTCTCGGGATTTTTTAACTCGTCTTAGAACTTCGTGGTTCGTTACTTTTTATGTCCAGCTAATTCGTAACATACGACGGTAGCACCACATTTCGAAGGCTTCTAGTTTTTGGCGCAACTTCTCCTTTATGGTCCAAGCTTCGCAACCGTAGAAAATTATCGGCCAGATGTAACATTGGAGTGGAGCATTCTTACGCGTAGTTTTACATCCATTTGTTTGTTACAGAATACCTTACTCATTTTGTTAAACTACGCACGGGCTATTTCAATTCGGGTGTTTATCTCCATATCCGAGTCCCATTATTCAGTAACCCATGTTCCGAGATACCTGTAACGGGTTACTTTTTGGAGTGTTGTTCCCGCTACGGTAATAAGAGGACCCTGTAAGCTCTGCAGGGTTATTGCGTATCTTTAGCCACCCAAGTGACTATCAAGCTTCAGTTGTCCACCGAAATTTGATGTCAACCGAAAGTGTGATAACATTGGTATTACGTATGGCTTTCGGTGGACATCAACCTACGGTGTACTACGGTGCTCATCACTTGTCTTTTAGCCATCTCTTCTTTTTTATCGACATTATGCGACCAAGTTGAATATCCCCCCGAACCATTATACAAAGAACATTTAGTGGTACTTTTTAATTTGCAGGTATTTTCGCCTAGTGGATATTGGGAGCATAGACAACAAAAACCCAAAGATATTGTGAAAAATCCTAATTCTATGAAAAAAAACAAACACTAATTTAAAATAAAGTTTTCAAGAAATTCGAGGTGTTTTACATCTTTTCATGCCATTTGCCGCTAAATTATAAGTCAGTGACAAGAGAAAGGCAGCATCCGAAATTAATCAAAAATAACTATGTACCTACTTCAGTACATTATAGCTCAATGTATTATCGCGGACAAGAATGGTGTACCAGTTTACAATAAAAATGGTTTGAACGTCGTTACCTACGTGCGCTTACCCCGCCCGCATGCATTTTGGGCCAGCTCGTGCAAGCATTTATCATCATAAAGGTGGTACACCGTTCGTACCGCGAGAGTAGTAGGTACTCTCGCGGCACGAAAAAAAATCTTCAACGATTCATCTAAATCTCAACTTCACAGCGCCCCCACCATAGCCCCCAAGGATACACTCCAACCAAATACTTTATTTACGTCAAAAAAAAAAAAATATAATCCTGCGAAAATAGTTGTCACATTTTTACCTACGTTGATAATGCTTCTAGTCAACGTTTCAAATAGCCGGCTTATAGTGACGATCACCTTCAACAGTATAAAACACTGCTTCTTATTAGTTGCTTTCACGATGGTCATCGCAACTTGGGTGACCATCAGTTTGATGTACACTTTACTTACATAATACCAATTATAGGTTATCGATACAGAAACATCTGTCAAATATTGTCTACGGTGATCATCACCGAGAATCGGTGCTCATGACGTCATTTCAGTTGGTCACTCAAGTTAGGCAGTACCGAATGCATCATTTGACAGTTATTTGATAGCCACTTAGCTTTGGTGATCATCACTTTAGTTGTCAAACGAGATACGTAACAGCCCCGCTGGTTACGAGATATGACCATTATTTTTGTTTTGGACAAGTTCATAGATAGCCCGGCCTTCTTACTGTACTCATGCACTGTATTTACTATTCTCTATAAATCATCAGAACTAGCTGCAATAAGTACTGTGTCGTCAGCGTATCGAAGATTGTTAATAACCTTTCCATTTACAACTATACCCCAATCACTGTTCTCCAATGCCTCTGAAGCGGTGACAATATGCATCCTTGGCTCACACCTCTGTCAATCGCTACCTCCTCAGTCTCCACTCCATTTCTCTCCACTCATTTCTTTTTTAGCAATCTATAAATATGCAAAATTTACGCATTTCGATAAGTTGATCTGTATATAGGTACATATATCATTCTACACTTTTTAGTGTTGGCGCGTGGCGTTTTTAAGAACTAAAAAGGTCAACTAGAGAAGTCACTTTTAACTTGAAATTTTACTGTAGAAATCGGTGCGTATTGTTTGAAAAATACTATATCGTAATCTTGCGTAGAGTGATTTTGAAAATGATTAATTGGTGTTAGAAAAGGACATTTGTTTTTAACACAGTGGCGCCACCCTGGAGCGCCAAGTTATACTGGACAGACTGTATGTAGGGAGGTTTTCTCTTACACTGGCAACTCTACGTATACACCGCGCTCGCCCGCCAAGTCAGTCGCCACTACTCGCCTCATCCTCTTTGCTACTCGCCAGCCGCTACGTCACAGAATACATGCTACGTGTACTAAAATACGTACACACCAGCAGAATTCCGAGAACAAAGCACACACACACACACACCGACAATCACCAACGCAATGTGGGTTCTACTATGGCTTCACCAACGAGATTAAATCATAGTTATGTAGTTAAATGTCTTTGAGCTTCACTCATTTATTTGTTCCACGCTCTTTTCATACTGAGCATATGAATTGGGTAAAGTAACTATTACCTATCGATTGTTGGAACCAAAAAGAAAACTCCATAACGGAAGGAATCTACGAACGTTCGAAAACTCAAATTGTCTGCCTCCCTAGACAATGTAACAATCTCATAGAGGAGATACCACTGGTACTTTCTCTGAGAACAATCTACAATCGCTATCGCTAATAGAAAGTATAAAAATGTATGAGAATGACATAAGTCATAGAAAAATCACGTGACAAATTGTAGGCAATTGACTCCGTTAGCGAATGAAGAAATAGATTCGCTATGAAGCGATTGCATCTTGTCTAGGCCCTCTGGTCCGACTTCGTCTGTCTTGTTTTTCCACCGAATCTTAAACACCCAGTGATATAAGTAAAGTCCTGTATATGTATTTCAGTATAACTACTGATGCTATGGAATAGTTTAACTATCTTGGTTGCCCAACCTCTTTGCAAATGTTTTTATTTTATTTTCTTTACAATGCGGTCCAAGTGGGGTATCATAATGAAACTTAGAGGATGAAAGGGCTGCATTTGCACATTTCAAAATAGATTTCTATATAATTATACGTCACGGTGAAGGGCGCTGTAACTGGTGAAATTACCCGACACAGGAGATTTAATAATTAGTATAATACTTAGGTACATGTACTTACATACATCGATATATTATCTAAACATATCGATGTATGTGTACATACTTACGTACATATTGTAGCCTCCGTGGCGCAGTGGGAAACCGCTTGCTTTGACCGGAGGTCGCGGATTCGAATCCCGCGGGGGACAAAACAATTTTGTGTATAGGTACTTAGTTATTCCTTACTGACAATGCAGGCCGATCATCCGATTGTCTGTAAGTAATATGATCCATGCGTCGGATGGGCATATAAAAAGTCAGTCCTACGCCTAACCTCGTGTCTGTCTTCCGTCCCCTTAGATTGTGAGAGGTATGAAGGAAGAGAGAGAGCATTTGTGTCTATATACGCAAGCACTTGTGGACTTTAATAGGTATCTCCCGCGTAGATGGCTGATCTTGTGAAAGATTGGCCGCTGTGGTCGTATCAAGAGGAAATTATTATTTACGTACGGGTAAGAATAGCACCCACCCATCTCCTCCCGTTGGGTGTCCGTAAAAGGTGACTAAGGGAAAACCAGAAGACGGGCAGCGGCGTCTTTTTATTAGACCTTACCACCTATACTGCGATCCCCAAGCCGCCTGCCAAGCGTGGGGATTATGGCAACCCCTCCATTTCCGGCGAATAAATGTTATTTTTCTTTTTTATAAATTTAAAAACCGCGATCTCAATTTGTGTCAACCAACCGCATAATCGGTCTATACCACAAAAATTCACAGCAGAATTCCCCAGACACTGAAACGAATAGTAAAATAAAAACAAACACCAAATCAAAGACTTTTGACTTGGAATAATTACGATAATAAGAATACCAACCTTAGCGCACTTCAACCCAGTTGGATCGATTGTACATGCCCTAGCACTTACTCTGTTGCTGGCGTATCGAAGATCTCCCTCAGGTACGCAATGATCGCGCCAGCTTGGAGCTGTACATAATCATCTGGCGTAGGATAGGCTGCCCCCATACAGTGGCGTGTGCACGCCACTGTATGGTGGGAAAGTAGGCAAAAATATCTGCGTGTTATCTGTACTCTAAGCTGTTAGTGTGCCACCACAAACATCCTTAAATTAACTAACAATACAGAGGATTTAAAAAAATTACGTGAATGCTAAGTATGTCGATAAAAATATTTTTAAATTAAGATTATTTAGAGAGATCGTAGGGTAGGCAGCAGTGGCGTGCACAGAGGGTAGGCAAAAAAATGTATTCGGCTTGTTTCACCTATTTTAAGTATGTTATTATACCATTTCAAATATCCATATGCAAGCAAATACTATAGACATTTTAATTTGCATTTGAAAACAATAATAATTTTATTCAGCGGCTCCATACTGACAAAAATATTTTGCCTACCCTAGGATTTCTCTAAACAGTCTTAATATAAAAAAAAAAACTTAGTTTAGACATAAATAAACGTATTTTTTTTAATGTAAAGGGATATGTTGATAACATTGGTTAATTTAAGGATATTTGTGCTGGAACACGAACAAATAGCTTAAAGCATAGACAACTCGCAGATATTTTTGCATGCTTTCAGTGCACGCCACTGGTAGGCAGTCTTTTTGTTTAACATGTCCTATTTGACGCGTGCTCTTCAAGCCGCAGTCGACGCCCTGGGTCAATGGTTCCGTACGTGGCGCATAGAGGTGAACCCGGAGAAGAGTGCCGCGGTGGTCTTCTCCCGGGGACCCGCCAATATGTTCTCCGCGCGGAGCCTTCGGCCCAACAGACGACTAGTCCCAATATCCCTATTCAATCGCCCTATCCCTTGGACTAGGAAGGTTAAGTACCTCGGAGTCACCTTGGACTCCCGCATGACTTTCGGCCCGCACATTAGGTCCGTCCGTAATCGAGCGGCTTTCGTATTGGGTCGCCTGTATCCCCTTCTCTGCAAGCGGAGTAAAATGTCGCTTAGAAATAAGTTGACATTATACAAAGCTTGCATTCGCCCTATCATGACTTACGCGAGTGTAGTTTTCGCGCACGCCGCCCGCACCCATATCGATAGCCTCCAGGTTATCCAGAATCGTTTCCTCCGTCGCGCCGTCGGTGCCCCGTGGTACATGCGGAACGTAGATCTGCATTCCGATTTCAAATTAGATCCCCTTCGTAAGTTCCTCAAAGAAGCGTCGAAACGCTACTTTGAATCCGCGTCCCGTCACGCGAACAGTTTAATCCGCGCCGCCGCCGATTACGCCGCTAGTCCTTCTGACTCGCGCCGCAGACCACGGCACGTACTGCTCGACCCTCCTGACCCCATGACGGTCCTATTGGACCGGGATGCGCCGACCCCTCCCCGACAACCGTATGCTACACTAGCTATCAGACACCGGTCTCGCCGGCGAGGCCGAAGGGTCGTACGTATGCGACCGCAACGACGTGCATCACCCCACTGAGTTTCTTGCCGGTTCTTCTCAGTGGGGGCGCGTTGTGAACCGGTGGTAAACTCAGCCCTCTCTTAAGCGACAGCCCAAGCCGAGGCTGTGCCTCCCTGAGGTGCCCTTGTGCTCGTCGCTACTTCTGCCGTAAAGGCTAGAGCGCTTCAAGCGCTCGCCTCCTATTGTCCGGTGAAGCTGCAATGGCCATCTGCGGCTAACAGCGTCTATAATACCCAAAAAAAAAAAGTCTTTTTGTTTGTAATGACCCTCGGAATAATCTGATTACAGTGTTTAAATGCAATTTAATATGTCTAACTTATGTAGGTATATTTATAATGGTATAAGGACTAATATAAACTTAAAACAAGGTTAAACAAGCCGAATACGTTTCTTTGCCTACCCTCTGTGCACGCCCCTCCCTTATGACTCAATCCACCTACGTCTCGCAAGAGCGTCGGCGTCGCAGCTACACAATATGTGTCGCATTGACTCTTTTTCACATTCACAGAATCTGCAACTGTCGACAGTACCTACTCAGCCTCATTCTGTGTAGATATTCTTTGGTACCAAAATGTCCCGTGAGAGGCATTGAGTGTGAGAGGTGTCTTATTTGTGTTCTGTTTAGGTTTAATAATTTAACCCTACAGTCCATCCTTCCTTGTGCTAGAGAAAGCTTTGAAGTGGTTTAGTCCTGACGCTTCTCTCCATTCCTTCATGTGTTCGTTCCTAGCATGTGAATATTATGCTTGGTGATATGTAAAAATAATTTAGTACAAGCGGCAGTGATAAAAAGTTCCCAAAGGCCACCCTATTTTTTTTTTTCCAATAATATAACGAATCTAAAATGTTATCTTTGCGTTCCACATTGCATAGAGTAAGTACCTATATAAAAACGTCTTTATTGCCATAACAATAAAACTCGCAATTAAGTAAACCGTTTCGCGAATACAAAATTGCTTATTAATGAAGACTGTAGGTACTGTAGCTAAAAATAGCATTAAAATTGTAGTGGCTTTCTAAATTTGGCTCGGCGTTACGTAACGCCAAACGGTAACAAATACCTACCCACTGAGTTAAATGTTAAATGTGCCCACAAAAAAGTTATTGATAAAAAAACTTTGTTGTTTTTTTATGTAGGCCGAACATGCCGAGGCCTCGGATCGTGCTTGATTTTTTTTTCTTTTATGAATAGTAGAATTTAGGACGAAGGTAATACTTGGTAGGTACCTAGACTACCTAGGTACTGGTTCTTGTTTAATACGGAATGAAAAAAATAAACATAAAATAACTACAAATGCAGACACAAATAATTTCAAGAATACTGAAGTGTTTGCATGACTATAAGTACATATTTTTGGCACAATGAAAATAATATCACATTTGTTAAGCTTGCTTGGGCACCATCAAATCTTTCTATGTAGGGGCCTATACCGCAAGCACAGCACAGCCTACCAACAGGAGGTGCAGGTTAATTATTTAAAAATAAAAGTTGAAAAGACCTCTAGTTCCCTAAAATAATCCTCATTATGCAAAGGCGTCACGGGGGCTATTAAACATACTGTCACAGTGCTATCTCATTTACAATCACCGGATCGTAACGGTCCATACTCCATATCTACCTACTTATCTTAATTCTTTTATAAATTAATGGCTTCCATCGACATCGATAGTTCGGCCATATTTCGACAGTCTCAATATTTTTTAATTGCTCGTAAACGTGTCCCATTCTTTAGCAAAGGCCTCCTCATCACTCGTCCATAAATCCTGATCTACCGCCATCTTCGGCCAAGTACTTACTCATCATCATGACCCGGAAGACGTCCACAATGAAAGACAGACAGCCATTTGTATCCATGGGATGCACGTGACGTTTACAATGTCGTCGGTCCACCTACTGGAGAGCCTGCCTGCATCTACGACTTCCGATTCGTGGATGCCACTCTATAACCTAACAAATATAAACCGATTTCGATGATTCTTTTTTTATTCGAGAGAGTAATCTACTATGAAGATTCCATGCAAATTTCATTACGGCCGGATATTTTTTTCTGAGTAGTGAGAAATTTTATATCTATGTTTTTACCAGATAAATTCCTCCACATTGTTCATGGTCCTCCAGGAAGTTCTTATCCGGCTGTGATAAAATTCAAACAGATTCATTACAGTGGTTTTTTCTTTCGAATAAAAAAAGAATCATTGAAATTGGTAAATATTTGCCAGAGTTATGACCATTTTTGTCCTTAAAAAGCGACATGCAGGTTTCCTGCGCAGTCACAATTCTTGTTTTTTCAGGAACTACTTATTCGTAAGCAATAATTTTTTTATGGGACCCAATTAACGGATTAAAGAATGGATAGAAGATACGAAAAAAAATAAGAAAATTGCGCATAAAATTACAAGGGCGGGGTTGCGCGGGATAAGTAACTATTATAATTTAAGCAATTTTATAGATATTTAATAAATAAATATGTATAATAGATGGAACCTGCTGCACTAGATGCAAATTGGAACACTCGTCATCATGTCAGGATGGCCGAGCGGTCTAAGGCGCTGCGTTCAGGTCGCAGTCCACTTCTGTGGGCGTGGGTTCGAATCCCACTTCTGACAGACTTTTTATTCTCTTTTTACTTTGAGGGTTAAATATGCTCGAATGCCGAAAGTAGTAGGTAGTTTTATTAGCTTTAGTTCTCAATTCTACTGTATTTTATCCATGGTAGGTTTTATCTATGTATTATCAGTATTACTTTAACCTTTTATGTCAGCTAACAAACTCAATACAAACTCAGACAATAAATAAATATGTAATAGTAGAATTGAGCAGGCACTGAAATGGCTATATTTTTTTAACTGTATTTTTTATGGATTTTAATAGCCTATGGCCTATGGTATTATGTAGTAGCCGTAAGTAATGTACCTACTTACCTAACTAAATTCTTGCTCACTAAAGCTAAAGTTTTAAGACAATTGTTTAAGCCGATACAAATTTTGGTATTATTGGAACACTGTGCCTTACTTGGGAATTAAACCTACGAACTTGCGAATTAGAATTTAAATAAATTAAAATCAGTCCAATCAATCATTAAAACAGCTTTATTTATCCGGTGTGATTCCCGCCAAAAAAATAAATCAAATTAAAACGCAAAATGTAACGCAATTTGTGACAAGTCTCTAAGAATTCTAATTTCAAAAAAACTTCCACCAGCCAATCACCGATCGTTAGGTCAGCCAACTATTTTTGAAGTTACATCAAAATAAACAAAAAACCCGGTCGGCCCTGAAACGCGGGCTGAGTAAAAAATAAATAAAATCTCAACTTTCGAATTCAAACGGTGGTGGGTACGTAGTACGTACCCATTGCGTCACGCGGCGGTTTTTGTGGCTCGACCTTTTCGAGTTTTTTTCCGTAGTTAGAGGCCGTGGCTAGCGGAAAATTTTGACTACACACTTTAATAAAAAATATACAACGCAGGTGCCGCAGACATCCAATTAAAATGCAATTTTGAGTTTAGAATGCGTTAGGTTTATCACTGCTCTCAAGTTATTCTTGTGTCAACAGACGTAACTAGTAGGTATTATCAGCATTATTCATTGTAAGGGAGACTGGGTACGATTGTGCCACGGTACGGTTGTGACAGTCGTCGTATTAGCGAAACTATAAGGAATATCGGGATGGGTGCAAGAGAAAGGAGCAGCGTGCTTGTCTGCATCTGTTCCACAGAATTGCATCAGCAATCGCGCGACGTTTCTGCTAGCAGAGTAGGTACCACATTACTTTTTATCAATGAAAAGTAATTTTTTTTCTTAGTCATCTTTTAGTAATTGTTGATTCATGTGTACAGATAGAGGTAATGAGTGTCATATCACGTTAAAAGTTAAACATCGGTAGTTAAATAGCAGTGATTACTTTGTACGTAGATTAATCGGTATAGTCACGGCAATTAGTACAGGTTTTACCTACTACAGACACCATCTCTATCATAATGTTAAATATGTATTGTGATTTTTGTATGATGATGAGAAACAATAAAGAATAAAGAATTAATTGTTTTTTTGCCGAATGCCTGCAATGGGTACGGTTGTGCCATATTTTTTTGGGTACGGTTGTGACACAAGTATTTGGTTTTATATGCCCTGACAATGTGTGAGGAAGACGGAAAGGAGTCCGTTTGTGTAAACTAAGTTTGAACATGCAACAAATTGCATGTTCGTAATTAGTTTATTATTTCTTATGATGACATTTTCAGCTGATTCACTGATTTTGATATACCTACCTATCGTTTATTAATTTTTTTTTTGTATTTTGACACCAGTTACCACCACCAGTTTAATTAACTGTTTGACTGGTAAATATCAAGACAGTTATAATAATTATAGACGCTACAGTGCGTTACTAGAATAGTAATAAGCTTTAAAGTGTTCCTAAATTTTAATTCCTTTGTTATGTATTTTTTACCAGAAGTATATTTTATTACATTCTAATACATATTACCTGCAATAAAAGTGATTATAGACCAATTTGGTGTATTTTTGAACCTGTCACTTCCGACCCCAGGCACTGGCACAACCGTCCCTGGAGTGGGGTCGATTGTGAAATTTTTTTCTTTTTTAACCGACTTCAAAAAAAGGAGGAGGTTCTCAATTCGTCTGTATTTTTTTTTCTTTGTATGTTCGCGCATAACTCTGGCAATTATGAACCGATTTGCAAAAATCTTTCTTCCATCCATTCTTTAATCGGTTAGTTGGGTCCCATAAAAAAATGATTGTTTCCGAATAAGTAGTACCTGAAAAAACAATAATGGTGACTGCGCAGGAAAATTGCAGGAAAGCCTATATACTTTATGGACGCTTTTTAAGGACAAAAATGGTCATAACTCTGGCAAATATTTACCAATTTCAATGATTCTTTTTTTATTCGAAAGAAGAAACCACCGTAATGAATCTGTATGAAATTTATCACAACCGGATAAGAACTTCCTGGAAGACCATAAACGATGAGGAGGAATTTATCTGGTAAAAACCATAAAACTGATGTTAGACATTACATTGCTCTGACAATTATGAACCGATTTCGATGATTCTTTTTTTATTCGAGAGAGTAAACTACTATGATGATTCCATGCAAATTTCATTACGACCGAATATCTTTTTCCGAAGAAACATGAATTATGTATAAAACTATGTAGACGATAATGTGGTCATAACCTACCTAGATCATTTTACAGTCTTCGATGGTTCAATCTTAATTTATGAAAATATCACTAAAAAGTTTAAAATAAAATCTTTTATAAAAAAAATTGAACAGACTTCAATATCACTGAAAAGTATAAAATAATTTAAATATTATTGAAGTTGGTGCCAAATATACACAGCCGGTAAGCTAACACCAACTTCAATAATATTTAAAATATTTTATACTTTTCAGTGATATTGAAGTCGGTTCAATTTTTTTTTTAAAGATTTTATTTCTAAATGCTTCCTATATGTTAACCATTGCACTTAAGGCAAAATTGTAGTATTTATACGTAGACAAATGTACATTTAACTGTAAAAAACTTTCTTCCAGCTAACTATAATAATAACAAAGTTATGGGCGATCTAATGAAAATTGTCACAACAGTACCCAGTTTCCCCTAATCTAGGTCTGTATATAAAATGCTTGTAATCTTTGTGGGACAGTGGTAAACAGCACGCTTTGCAAACCGGAGGTCGCGGGTTCAAATCCCGTGGGGAGCTCTAACTTTGTGTAAGTCGTTCCTTACTGGCTAGGACAACAGAGGCCAATCACCTAATTGTCTGATCCATGCGTCGGATGGGCAAGTAAAAGCTAAGCATACTGTGTCCGTAGAAGGAAGGTAGAGCATGAAGCTCGGATAAGACTGTTTTTATGTTCATAGAACAGTCATAGTATGCTCAGGCCATTTACCCGACGATATACAATATGTCTTGACGAAGTTCCGAATGGTTTGCAACACTCTTCACCTCAGGCTGAACTTTCATATCTTCTTAAGGCTGCTGGTCTCATCTACGCAAAAACAGCGAATAGTAGCGATATCTTGGACGACTCTTGAGGCTTTGCAGTGTTTTGGAATTAGTTATATATATCACGTGCATGGTAAATGCACTAGTATACATTAGTGCACCACAGAGTAACTGGCAAGGCACTGGCAGTGGCGGCCACGGCTTCGCTCTGGCCTGCAATTTTCATGTAGCTTATGCTAACAATTAAAAGTTAAGCAATGGGAGTTTGGCTAAGGCACCTGTTTGCCAGTCTGTGCAAAGTGAACCCCTTCTCAGCTTTGGCTGACTTAATCCATCTCAAACCAAGGCAATTGTAGAAAAATTATTTGTGGTAAGTTGGTACCACGGAGAACAAACGACCCACCTCGATTGCGTCCGTTTCGACTGCTCGGACAGTTTCGTAGGTGAAAAACGATTCCGTCGTCAAGATTACGACTGAATTCGTAAAACACTACAATGAAAGTCACAAATTCGAAGATCCAATATTCAGAAAATGATCGGTCGCGGTTCTCCGTGATAAAATCGTGGGGCCATAACTTTTAAGGGCGGAAAGTCCAAACATTAGGTTTTGTTCATACTGTCCACATTTTCTCCAAAATTGTATCAGCGATCGGCAAAAAGATAGGGACCTTACTACGAGAAATGCTTGGCCGCGCGGTCGAAAAATGGAGTGGAACTTTGCAACTTAATGAATATTGGATCTGCTAATTTCATTGTTAGTGTTTTACAAATTCCTTCGTAAAACGGACACCCTCGATTCATTGCTCGAATCATGTTTTATTGCTCGACTGTCACGGAAGGAGGGCTATTTTTTTCGAGAGGAGTATGTCTATTTCTTTCGCACGGCCTACAACCTAAGCAGCTTGAAGGATTTTTACTTAAGATTTTTCCTGTTAGATTCGTCTTAGTTGTGCGATAGGCTAAATACCAGAGAATGGAGGTGGATTAAATCTAATTTGTCTCTGGTGGTACTACTGGTGAACGTTGTGACAAGTTTGTTGAGTAGATATACTCAACACACTTATTTTTTTAAATTTATATTATCCATTAGAGTCTAATGGATAATATAATATTTAGACTGTACATATGATGCATAATCGGAGATGTGGGAAAAAATATTCCCGCTCCTCCTACCAGTTCCGATCGGAGGACCGGGAAAACCCCTCTTTTCTCTTGAAGGTCAAGAAAAAGAATAGCGTTCGTGAAGAATATTGTTGTGAAGATGAGGACTGCGCCCAGTTTTCTGGTTACCTGGTACAGCCTCAGAACAGTGTAGTTTTATTTAACTTAGGGAAGTATAACGTAAGCAAATTCTTTACATTACCAGGGACATTAGTAATTATTATTATTAATTTAGCATGCTACAGTGCCCTTCACACCGGAACACAGAGATATTGTTTATTAAATATTTTGCCCTACACACTGCTGCTTGGCAGCAGAATATCCGGCACCGCGGTGGTGGTGGCACCTACCGAAACGATCCCTCGTACAAGGGATCTACCACTAACTGCCAGTGCCAATATCCTATCTACTTCTTACTATAAGTTAAAATAGTTAGCATCGATAGCTTTAACATTATCTCCGTTTCAATAAACAAATAAAGATACGTAGTACATATTATATCCATGACAAAGATAGAAATATCTATCCTTACTATTTTGATCTAGCTTCGAGACCTTGAATTTCTAGTATATACAAAGTACTCTGTGACCTTAAAGCTTACTAGAGATAAGAAAATTAATGTCAACTGTCATATTGTTACTTTTTAACTGAGATTGGAGATTGCTATCGGCGGTAGAGTATTGGGACCGGCCGGAAGAGATTATTGTTATACTCTGTGATGGACCCGTTTGTTGTCCGTGGTACCATCAGTAGTATACCACCAGCTTAGAGGAGATACCACTGGAGAGAGCATAATGCGCTAACCCCCTCTGCCAAATTTTTGGTCATATGGTCAGGTCTTTCTTTATTTGTGTGCGTGTATTTTTGAATGTGTTGCGAGTTTACTATAGTGTGGGTATGCGTGAAGGTGTATCTGAGTGTGTTTACTTCGCCTCCCGCACCCCGCAAAAGTGCCACGAAAAATTTGTTCGGGGAATCGACGCGATACTAACTCCTTTGGTACTTTCTCTGAGACCACCAGTGGTACCACGGACAGTTTTTTTTGTCCGTGGTACTACGAGTACCACCAGAGATAAATTAATTAGATTTAAATAATATTCCATTATTTTGTAATAGTTTACTTGGTAGATATTTGAGTAATAAAATCAACAAATTATTACCGGAAGTACTAGGGTAGCATACAATATAATGTGCATAATCTTGAGCCTCATCTTGTATGAGCATATGAATGTGGATTAGAGCTAACACTAGCATCGCCTTAATATTGCAGTTTTACCCTAAGTACACGTCAGTCATAAATTACGGAACTATTAAAAGCCGGTCAATTGCGAGTCGGATCCGCACATAAAGGATTCCGTACCAATTTTTATTTCTTAAATCATGTTTAATTAAGTAGTATCAATAAAATTAGTATGTCGTTATAGTGGCACCAGAAATAGAAACAACCTACCGAACATACATCTACACTAATATTATAAAGAGGAAAACTTTGTTTGTTTGGTTGTAATGAATAGGCTCAAAAACTACTGGACCGTTTTTAAAAATTCTTTCACCATTCGAAAGCTACATTATCCACGAGTAACATAGGCTAAATTTTATTTTGGAAGAAATAGGGTTCCGTAAGATATTTGGGTTTTTTCGGACACAAGGTGTAAAAAATCAACCAGAAAAGTTACTTATTTTGCGTACGCTGCCTAAACTATAAAAGATAGAACCATAAAGTGTTCTAATTAATTGTAGATCTTATAAATATCTACAAAAAAATCCACGGCACACTCGCGTATCTATGTCGAGTGAGGCCCAACAACCATTTTTTTATTTAAAAATCTTGAATTTTGTTTGGACTACATTTAAACGCTTTTATTTTACTCATGCTATTAATCCTTATCAAAATAAATTATTTCATCATTAAGTACAGTTTATGTAGATAATATTTGGTTTGTAAATGATTAAAATTGGACATTTAGTTTTGAAGTTATGGCGAAATTAAAATATTACTGCTTGTAAAATAAAAGATTTCTGCTGCACGGCCCGTTACGAAGTGAGCGTCCTGCGTCACCAAGGCGGGGGTGCGCATGCGGGAGGGGAGTTTAGATCTATGAGTAAGGACTCAGACGCGAGGTCGGCTCCACTCGGCTCCCTACGCAGCGGTCGTGCGCGAATTCTAATAATTTTCGTGCGATTTTTTTTTAGATTTCTTTCTTAAAACTACACTTACGCAAAAGTTCTTCTCAGAGCTAAACAACAGTTCTTCTCAGAACTAAACAACAGTTCTTTTCAGGGCTAACCAACAGATTTTTTCAGGGGTAACCAACAGTTCTTTTCAAGGCTAACCAACAGTTCTTTTCAGGGCTAAACAACAGTTCTTTTCAGGGCTAAACAACAGTTCTTTTCAGAGCTAGAATATTACACGCTATTAGCATTTTCTTAAACATTTGAAAATGCCTAAGAGAGCCAGGTCTCAACTTTCTAAACATAGTTCTCAAGCACGGGTAGCAAGAATACGTCGTATGGTAGAATCTTCACCTGAACGTTCACAACGCCTTGCTGAACAAAATCAGAGAAACTCTCAGGTACGCGCACGAGAGTCGAGTGTCGAACGTTCGCAACGCCTTGCACAACAAAATCTGAGAACCTCTGAGTTACGTGGGTGGGTGAACCGATATGTATGAAATTTTACGGGTAGGTCTGAGAATAGGTTATAAAGTTTATTTTATGCCGCTGATACCATGATTGACGAGGATATAGAACGAGAGGAGGGTGCAGGAGAGGCAGAGGAGAGGGTGATGGAGTGAGAGATCGGAGGAGTTAGGTGGAGCAAGGGGGGGGGGAGTGACAGGGAGCAAGTTGGTAGAAGAGAGAGGAGGGAGAGGGTTCAGAGAGGACAACGGGGAGAGGAAGAGGGGAAGTGTGACGGGGACCGAAGCGGGAGGGGAGAGAAATAGCATAGAATTAGATTTTTATTATAAGAGAGAGAGAGATGGAGAGAGATAAATTAAGGAAGTAGGGAGAAAAGGGGAGCAAAATGTAATGAAAGCGCAGGCGGAGCTGCGCGGGTCAGCTAGTATTATATAAAGGAAACGGGAAAGGCAAAATGAAATATTTAGAATAAGTCCACCAACCGCCACTTTATTCATACAATATTACAAATAAAATAGTTTTAAAACCTGTGCACGTGTTTATTTGCTAAATATATACCAATTTGAATATTTCTTTAAAAAAAAATTAAATAAGTGTTTTTAAATTTGAGAAAAATAAAACTAAGGTCTTGGTTGGTAATGTGATCGCATCGGAACTTTGAGGGACACGCACGTTGGGAATTGATATTACAATTTAGTTTACGATTTCAATAGAAAATCTGTACTAAAGGTAGCGTTCGGTTAGTGGCTAACTAGTTGTCAAGAGTTGTTGAACCCGACCTCCGACCCATGGCTTGGCTTCCTGAGTAAAAGAGACCTATATTGCTGTCCCGTTTTCTCTGTGATCCGAGGGTAACCTTGCCTGTACTAATTAAAAGTTCCGAATGCGAGGTGTTTATGTTTTAATCTAGCGACACCATATAATAACAATTTGGAGAGCATACACAACATGTAACAACTGACTCGCTCACAAACGTCAATTAACGTTAATTCTCATTAAGTAATTTTATGTTGACTATTTCAATGCTCGGAAGCGTTTCATATTATACGAGATTATCGATATCTCTGCTCACTAACAGAGTATGTAGTATTAATTAAAGAAGTGGATTATTGAGAATTAACACTGTAGAGGTTGCGCATTTTACCGCCAGAGGCGCTGTTGTGAAATCTATAAAGTAAACATATGCCGTATTATTATGAAAAACGTTCTAATGACGAACCTAGGTTTAGAGTCAGGAAATTGTTCCTGAGTCTAAACCTAGGTTAGTTGTTAAACTGCTTTTCGTAATAAGACGGATTGTCAGCCCGGCGAGACTGCCTTGAAACAAATATTTGTATGGAATTACGAACGTACTTATCAGCAATAATTAATTGTTTCTGTTGGCTAATCTTGCTTTTAGTTAGTGTTGTTAGAAATGCCGAATTTTAAAAAACCATAACCTAAATCCTCTTTGCTCACAGTTTGGTCGATATCAAATCTATCAAAATCCGTATCTAGACCGCGCTAGATACACGCTGTCAAAATTGTCATTCTACAGTGCCACTAGTGCAGTATTGAGACACATTAATACACAGAGGGCGCTGTTTTTAACGACTGATCAGCAAATTCAATTTTTTTTAATTATAATTAACTCTTGATAGCTATCGTTCCAGAATATCTGTATACTAATGTGTCGGTAATATTCGTGCCGCTATTTTTGTGCCGTGTCTTATCGCTCGATCAATCCAGCCAGCGGTTCTCAACATTGTGGCGGAGCCCACATTTTTCAGTCTTAATTATTACTAAACAAGTGTTTGAAAGCAATCGATGAGACCGTTGGTCTAGTGGTTAGACACCCTGCCCGCTACCCTATAGGTCTTGGGTTCGCTTCCCAGGAAAAACATTTGAGTGCTTGATATGTACTTATATATCTTTCTTGTGTCTGGATATTAAAATGTACGTATGTAGTTACAAAAAAAAATATATACATAGTATTTGTATCAGTTGCTTAGTTAATAGGCTTTGCCTAGTTTGGGAACAGATGACCGTGTGTAGGATATTATTATTTTTTACTTCGACATTTTTTACGCATGTGTATTCCATTAGTTCTGAGCTATATGGTGTAAAGGTAATGTGAAGAATATGCTGAAGAAACTTGTCTTCTTTTAGAACTATGAAACAAAAAGGCACATGGAAAGGCGCAGTTATCGCGTCTCTAATGCTTTCACATTAACATCTAAAAATTAAAATTAGTAATTAAATTTTCTACAATATAACTAAGTAATTTATTAAAACTATAGTTTTTTTTTTAATCATAATAACATCGTTTTAGCCTTAAAAACTTGACAAAATTAGTTTATATTTAAAAAAGAAAATCAGTGCTTCGGAAGACTCCAAAGCCCATCCCACAGTTCTCCCTGTAATTTTGTAGGGAGATCTGTACTCCGTGGGATATTTAGTGGGCTATTCATTCTAATAACGTGGTTTGAGAACCGCTTGCTATATAACTGCCAAAATACAAGGCGCAAACATCTCATAACTTGGACATAATGCTTTGTCGGACACAGGACATATTGCGCAATATTTACTTAAAACATTATTGTTTCATGAGATATTGTGCAACATCGGACGCAACATTTTGTCACCACATACATTCAATAGTAAGGCACTTAGAAAATGTTAACATAATAATATAAAATAATCTTATTGATCTGGTGAAACGACACGGCACGAAAATCCGACCTCCGAAGTCAATCGATCGACTGTTCCCTACAATATTTTACGAGTCGCCTCGAGTAAAAACCACCTTTAGGTAAACGTGATAAGAACTCTCGAGTACGGTATTGTATAACATGCAATAGATCTTATTATCAAGTACTTAGAAGTCTCCAATATATTGCAATAAGGTTTAAAATTCAGTTTATACATTCTCTTCCACTACCTGTCATTGAAAATTTAACCATATTACGGGGGATCAAGGTGATTTAGTTCGAGTCGAATCCGCGTCGCGTTTAACGTTGAGTCTAATAGTCATCGATATCGTAGAGGTTGTCAATCTCCTCGTCATCCAGCTGCATCGACTGGAAATCCACTTTGTAACGAAGCAGGCCTGCCGACAAAAGTAATTGTTAATTGTTTACATTTGAAAACCATATTCGCATGAAACTGCATAAATAAATAAAATAAAATTATATTTATAGCCGTATTAATTATTAAACAATAAAAACTTAATAAAGGTAACAGTACAAAAAGCTATAAACCGTTCTTTCTCAAATTGGGCAATAACGCCTGGTTGTATGCTCTACAAAAATAACCGGTCAAGTGCGAGTCGGACTCACTCATCGAGGGTTCCATACCATTTTTAGTAATTTTACTGTTCATGTAACACCTCAGATAGCAAAAAAATCAAACCGCAAAACTAAGTTGGTTTGCCGATTTTTTTTAAGATTACTAAAAAAAACTGTACTACTAACAAAGATCATTTTATTTTTCATGTAAAATATTGATAGATATGTATTACTCATAATTATTTCAGATTTTTCCCTCTACAAGCTTCGGAGATAAGGGAGAACGGTATATTTTTTTTATATTTTTGATTATCAGCCAAAAAGTACGTGACATAAACCAAAATAAAAATCTGTTTTAAGATATGCAAATGAAGCCCTTTCATATGATACCCCACTCGATAATAGTAGTCCCACTTTAGAAATTTTGATGACCCATTTCGACACCCATTATAAAAAAAGAGTGGAAAAATAAAAAATATTTATATCATTTGCGATGAAGTTGGGTAAGAAAGATCTAAAACTATTCCAAGTTTCAAATCGATAGCATCAGTGGTTCCTGAAATATATAGGTGTGACAGACAGACAGACGAAGTCAGACGATAAGGGTTTCTTTTTTACCTTTTAGGTATGGAACCCTAAAAATTAACTAAAAAGTGGGCAGTGGGCAAAATAATCTGAGAACCTATATAGACTGACAAAAAAATGTAAGTATGGCACTAGACTAGCATGTTTTGGTATATCTGGGTCGAACTTAGGGCGCAAATACACACATCAAAAGTGTCTAGGGATCAACATATATTTTTGCAATAACTTTTCTCCTGATTGATATTAATTAAAATTTTCTTTAAGGATTCATCAAATAAAGTGTTTTCGTTTGTCACAGTAACGATAAACCAAGTCACCTTTGCATTAATAAAGAAATTTGCCATTTTCCTAATAAAGGGATTTTTGACATTTGAACCACTAACACAAAAGTTCGAAAAAAAGACTGAAATAACAGTTTTCTTTAAAATTTTATTGGGTAACTTAAACAATTAATAATCCGTGTTTCTACCGCGAACACTAACAACACAAGAACATCGGTTTGGCATACTCAAAATGAGTTCATCCAAATCACGCTGTGGAATGGCCGCCCATGTTCGTTGCAACAACAAAAAAAGGTCTTCTTGCGACTGGATACCCTCCATATTCGGCAGAGCTCTTCTCTGTAGCATATCCCATGCATGCTCAATCGGGTTCAAGTCTGGCGACTGAGCAGGCCAGGGCAGGACATTGATGTTAGCTGCGGCGAGAGTCTGTCTTACAACTCTTGCGGTGTGCGGTCGTGCATTATCATGCATTAACTGAAATAAGGGACCGATTTGCACTTGTAGAGGAACGATGACGTCTGATACAATCGTCTCAGCATAAATTTGAGCGTTGAGGTTGCCTCTGATCCAAATCAACTCAGTTCTTCCGCCGATCCAAATACCCGCCCATACCATGATGGTTCCACCACTATAAGGATGGACTTCCTGGCAGGATTTTAATCGCTGTTGGCGTCCAGGGGTTCTCCAGTGTCGTATACGTCTTGTATCCGGTCTCATACCAAAACGAGACTCATCAGAAAAGCACACGAAACGCCATTGTTCTTCTGCCCATTTTTTTGCCCAAAAATGCTTGATCCCTAGACACTTTTGATGTGTGTATCTGCGAGAAACAAATAAATTTTCAATACAAAAATTCATTTGTTTCTCGCAGATATTTGCGATGCGATGCGAGTTCGCAGTTATGTGTGGGAGCCCTTAGCTAGTGTGTTCTCGCTCGCAGCGAACCAGTACATTTGCAAAAAACCGTGAGTGCAAGCGAGACTCGATTAGACATACGCAGTCTTCACACATCTAAATATTCTAAAGCACAAAGAATACACAAAAAATATTACCTCCAATCCATTGCCAGCATGTCATTGTTATTAAAATCGTATTATAGTCATGTTATAAGTATATTTATATAAGCTTAATTTAAATACCAATAACCTCTTAAGGGTTAGCTTGTCATCATACTGAATACCATTTATTATATTCGATTACAATTTGTTTGTAGAGGTAATCGTGAATCGATATCGTAACATATCGATAAAAATGCCTTTTCACTGGTAATCTGTCATTTGGAGCTTCAAATATGGAACAAAGTCTATACCATGGAAAGCCTTTTTGTAATAAACAATACAAAATACCGTTGCAAATATTTTTTTATTCATCAGAAAAGCATACATTTCCAATTCTTATTATATAGGCCCAGACCTTAGAACACATCTTAAAATTAACTTTACGTAACTTATTAGACTAGAATTGAAACCTCATCTAAAACTAGTATTACAATATTAAACACTGGCAACATAAAAACAAAAATATATAACTCTGTTTTAATCATAAGCGTTTTTTTTTAATTTAGAACATAAACAATTTAACTCTTTGGTCACATAATTATTGGTAAGTAGGTTATTCTCCACAATTTCACTCCCTAATGTATGCTTCTCCTCATTACACACATAATATGGATATGATTGAAAATTACATACGCGGCGCCCGCCTAGAATTTTTGAATCTGGAATCCCTGAATATTATTCGGCCAGCTTCACAAATTTTCAAATAGGATTTTTATTAGTAATTTAGCTAATAAGCAATATAGAACGTTTATTCATCGTAGTGTCGAGACAAGCAAGGTGTTCATCTCATGTGTTGCTTACCATCAGGCTAACCACCGCACAAAAAAAAACAAGTGGCCAGTATCATTTTGCAAACTCAGACATAACTTTCTTTCTTTTGTCATTATTAAGTTCCGAACACTAATGCAATCCATTTTCATAAACTGTATACTCCCCGCTCATTGCCTTACAGAAATTTTATCAATGGATTTCAATTGATCATGACGTATTTCCTACCTCGTTTCCGAAAAAGGAAGAAGGTAATTTCAAAACAGGTGTAAAATAAAATATTTCTCATTTCTTTACAGTAATTTAATGTAAATTTTGAGGGGCATTTCTAAGCGGGCGCCTACGCACAGGATAAATATAGTTCCGTTAGTTATAGTGATGTTCCGAGCTAATATTCAAGTACTGTTGACACTAGATAAGCTATTTTATAAAGCGAACGAATTCGCCGTTGCTCCGAAGGTATTGTCGGTAGCAATGTAAGAGTGAATGATGCGATAGTTGGTTAAATCGAATTGTTACGCGATATTACTACATCGAACGATTACCAACAACGAATGAACATGTATAATTTAAACACTCAATATAGTAGTTAGGACACTCAATGTAGTTGTCAGAACACTCAATATAGTTGCTAGGACACTCAATATAGTAGTTGGACACTCAATGTAGTTGTTAGAACACTTAATATAGTTATTAGTACACTCAATACAGTAGTTAGGACACTCAATGTAGTTGTTAGAACACTCAATATAGTTTTTATTATTTATTATTACTTTCAACAAATTTGTATACCTAATTACATATTGTCCCACAAAACCGTCATTCGGTTGTTGTTGTTAGGACACTTAATATACGTTTTAGTACTCAATATAGTTGTTAGTACACTCAATATAGTAGGTAGTACACTCAATATATTTAGGAAAAAAGTAAACAAACTTTCCAGTTCTTCTTCGGAGCCATCAATATTAAGTCACACGTTAGGGAGGTGAAAAAATTTACGAATATTTGACTGCAATCCAATATTAGAGAATACTGTCACCTTGGTCTGGAAGCGGACGCGCTCTCCGTTTGCCCATCTAACGATACATCCAGGTTCAAATCACGGGACCAGAATAAAATAGTTAAGAATGTCTTTCTCTCAAAAAAGTCCTCAGTAAGATCTCCCATGTTTGCCGTCTGGCTATTTTCGATACCTTCGTCATATCCCTCAGTCAGATATCGCCATGATTCTGTACGCCAGATGGCGTCGTATCCCTCGATGCCGAACGGTGTTTATATCCTTGTATCGAATCAGGTCATATCACTGTAAATCTCATACATGTTTTTCAGGGAAACCTGTGTTCTGTCCGTTTGCACAGACCGGCTCGGAGAGCAGAGCAGATTTTGATTGCGATTAAAAATAGAGTTTTGGATAATTGAAACAAAGATTATTTTTACATTTCCCTTTTTGTTATTGAGAATGCTTACGAGCCAACCTAACAAAAGAAGCAAAAAATAAAGCTTGTTACAATTATCCAAAACTCTATTTTAATCGTAATCAAAATCTGCTCTGCTCTCCGAGCAGGTCTGTGTAAACAGACCCTCAATCTCACCCATATTGTTCATGGAAACCTGTATTCCGGGAGTCAATCTCACCCACATTGTTCATGGAAACCTGTATTCCGGGAGTCAATCTCACCCACATTGTTCATGGAAACCTGTATTCCGGGAGTCAATCTCACCCACATTGTTCATGGAAACCTGTATTCCGGGAGTCAATCTCACCCACATTGTTCATGGAAACCTGTATTCCAGGAGTCAATCTCATCCACATTGTTCATGGAAAGATGTATTCCGGGAGTCAATCTCACCCACATTGTTCATAGAAACCTGTATTCCGGTAGTCAATCTCACCCACATTGTTCATGGAAACCTGTATTCCGGGAGTCAATCTCACCCACATTGTTCATGGAAACCTGTATTCCGGGAGTCAATCTCACCCACATTGTTTATGGGAACTTGTATTCCCATAACCGAAATATGCCACATTGTTCCGATGTTGTAGGTCCATCAAACTATAAGTTACTTCTCACGTAACAATCCATATCCGTACCGTTCTAACTTTCAACGTCATCAATACAAAAATATATTTAAAAGTGAAAGGACAATAAAGAAGAACGCGTGACAAGAGTTGGGGGGAGGGATACAAGCTCAAAGTGTTTAAAAACTACAACTTTTTTAATAGTACTAGGTTAAGTTGCCCGTGGCTTTTAAAAATGCCGCGAACGGTGGTAGTAATATTAAGAATGTTGTAACTTTGAATCTGAGCATGAAAATTTAAGTCAACAATATAAAAAAAACAGTAGAGAATCTAATAACTAGTGAAGAGAAACACCTATAAAATACGTGAAGACTAATAATTCTAAACAAATATGCAAGCACATCTTAAAACTATCGTATTACGCGGCGATTTTTCTAGAAATTCTTTTTTTTTAAATGTATTATTAATAATAATTCGTTTAATAGTCGTCGAGGTCGACGTCGTCCAGCGGTTCGTCCAGCTGCAACGACTGGAAGTCCACCTTGTATCTGAGTATGCCTGAGTTGTATACATTACGTGTTTCCGAGTTCAGGAGGCAAGCACGAAGAGAAAAACGTGTATTAGTGATTGTAAAGCTGTTATTTTATGCATTATAAGCAGTAGCCCGATTCTCGTAATAACAAACAGTCCAAATTTCGTTGACGTTTTATTGTCGTTCGATCGAAGTCCTATCCAAAATCGGTATTCTCGTATACCATATACGTAGTTCGATAGGACTTCAACTCAACTGGATCGAAACTAAACGATTAGTCAACGAGTCATTGTTCTGTACGTTTTGCTATTCCCTGATAGATGTCGTTCTAATCAATTTTTGGTCGTGGTAGGAGTTTTGTGAGATAAGTGGAGATAAGCTAAGAGCTTAGGCTTTGGGAAACTCGAGATTAATTCGTTTCCGTTCCCTCCACAAACATACTAATTGTTTATTAATTAAAATACGTGTTTTTCTCTATTTATTAGTTTATTCTATCTCTCTTACTCTAATTATGTTTACCTTAAAACCATCTCGCTCACACTATCTTCTAATTACTCTCTTCACTCACAGCGTACGATCCTATTTTCGTCTCACTCACTCACTCCTAGCTCTCATGTTCCAGCTTAGTGCTACAATCAATATATCTCTAACATGAGCTCTATCATGCCTAGTCGCGTTCCATATCCCAAATTTTACGTATTTGTTTATATTTTACATATTTCGCCTTATCAGCTTTCTTTTTGTATTTCTTGCTGTGCAGACGACTTTGATAGTAAATACGTAAGTCCGTGGCTCATTTAAAAGTTATTTTATTACTATGACTCGCACCACAAGAAGAAGAAAAGCAAAAATCGTCTCAATTAACCAACGTTTGTTCAACGACTCTTGAATCGCGGAATTTGACGCTTACTCGTTGGCATCCGATCGGTAGTGACATCATTTTCATACGAGAATACCATTTAGTCAACGTTATAAAACGATTGAACGACGAGTATTATACCAGAATACGCTCGGCGCTCTAACGATAGTTTAATCGAACGACTTTTAAATCGTTGCCGTTGAAGTAAAATCGACGGACGTGAATACGAAAAGTGTTTAAACGACTGAGTCGCTACGTTAACGTTATTGTTTTGATTACGAGAATCAGGCTACAGGTTGTTCGCTCGTAGGTACGCGAAGCCAATATGTATATAGAGACGTGTGAATATAGGCATATACAACGTGTTACAAAATACCCCGTAAAAATCAATACAAAAATACTATTATTTTCACTAATGTGCAAAGCCTATTTCAGTAAAATTAAAAAGTAAAGTACTCAGAATGTACCTACATTTCTACCTAATTCGCGGAAGGATTAAATTTTAAAAGACCTAACCTTACTAGGGCTGTCAAAATTTTTGGCTTTGATAATTAATTATATTTTTTACGGGGTATTTTGTAACACGTTATATATTGACAGTTCCTTTGTATTGCACACGTCTAGATATTGTGTATGTATTTGTGTCGTATGTATGCATTTGTTAAATGTGTGTGGTGTGGGAGTGCGTTTGTTTAGTGCAGGTTGGGAAGTCCCGACAGTGGGTGGGCGTAGAGATCGCAAGGGGTGTGAGTTGATAGAAGGTTTTAAATGAAAAATCCATAGTCATAAGTGATAGTCACTAAACGCAAACAAAGCTATATGGTTACAAAAGGAAAGGAGGGCTAGAACATTTCAGTTATGGTCCAGGGGGGCGTGATGAAAAAGGTTGGGAACCCCTGGTTTAGTGTATTGTGGGGATAGTGTGTAAGGTGTTGTGGGGTGATGAGTGTGTTGTGGCACTACCCGTGTATGCGTGGATAATGTGTAGGAGTAGTATGCGAGTGTGTGTGTGTGTGTGTGTGTGTAGGGGAAGGTAGTGTGCATACCTCCAATGCCACCGAAGCCTCGCACGAACTGGCTGCCCTCCTGACTCTTGTCGGTGATAATCTCGAGCGTAGCGCCGAACGACTTGTAGTTGTTCGCGAGCCATTCCAGCAATGGTTGACACTCCACTAACTCTAGTTCGACACCGCTCTGCACGACAACAAACACATACATATATACTACAGTGGACCTACAAAGTACAGATACGTCAATGCATGAAAATTATAATAAGAGATTATATTTATAATTTAATAAGTACAGTCAAGCTGAACTTTGGCCACTTTTCTCAGATATTTATGGATAGCTACTGAAAAATAAATGTATTGGTTGGACTGTGTTATACAGTGCGGTGGGTGTCCTTGCATACTCAAAAATTTAATAATATAACCTTTAGGATGATTAAATAAAGAAATGTTTGAGAAATTAACGTTTTAGTGATCATTCAAAGACACAACAACTTTCAGGTAACTTTGAATTGACTTATCTGAGACAGCTAAGAATCGTTTGTAAGTCACTATCTTTTTGTTGTGATTACATTAAAATACTGAAAATGTAACAAAGTGCGAAAGTAGGCAGCGTGCGAGGAAATCGTTTCTGCCAGTCTTTTTGTTTTTCCCGTAGTCATAGTATTTCCTACAGGATATGGGTAGCGGCTCTTCTTACCTCCTTATCAGTGAAATGTGACTTGTCCTTCTCTTGTTCCGGGGTCAGATGCAAGATGGTCTCCTGGCTGGTCGCGTGCGACTTCAAAACGTAACTGAAACATGATCAAATTAATTTATTGACATATGTATATCGAAAAATTTATAAACTACCAACTGCAGAAACCCACGCCCCTGGTGTGCTGGGTTAGAATTACATCCATCTCCTTTCGTTGGGTGTCGTAAGAGGCGACTAAGCCAAAACAGGAAGACAGGCAGCAGCATCTTCCTTTTGGATTTTTCTTCCACATATACTGCGATCCCCAAGCCGCCTGCCAAGCGTGGGGATTATGGCAACCCCTCCCTTCTAAGGGGGAGGCCTTTGTTCAGCAGTGGACGTCTATTGGCTGCTAATGATGATGAGGAACTCCAGAAAGTAAATTCTTCAAAAGGAATTAAAATAGGTGGATTACTTCCTTTTTCCGTTGTAGTTGGGGTATAAACCTTCACAAGGTACCCGGTAGGGGCAGAGGGAGTTATGTCGGATTTTTACCCACTAAAACCTCCCCAGTGGCCTTCATGGATGCTATGCCATGACTTGAGCAGTCTATTTGGTCCTCGCCAGAGTCTACTAGTACTACAGCGCTGGACTCTCACAAGAGCACATCCCGGAGGGAGCAGAAATACATGCTAAGGGGAGTGTGTATTTTAGGATATTATTATTATACTAGCGCAGCCCCGGATCTACGATTTTTTCAAACCGGGGTAGAAACTTTGTATGGCGACCCACTTTCTAGCGTTTGAGATAACTTGAGATAAAAACTTACTTACTTTAAAGAACTAACAAATCTCGAATCCACAAGCCCACTTGTAGAGTGGGCCTGGGCTTTGTGGAGCAAGGTTTTTATTTTTAATCATATTATATTATGATTTTGGCGCCCCCTGAAACTGCCGACCGGAGCAGGTGCCCCGGTTTGCCTCTCCTTGGATCCGGGGTAGCTAGCGACCCGCTCCAGCTTCGCACCGAGAAGGTTTTAGTATGTAAAAATCCCACAAAACCCAGTGTACATGTGTATGTACTCACCGCTGTATGTCGAGGTTCTCCCAGCAGATGAGAGTCTCTACAGAGCCCAACTCGAGAGCGCGCAGAGTGTCGTCCACACCGAAGCAGTACTTGCCCGTGTCCTGTATACACGGACACACGACTTGAGTTAAATTATGCAAACAATATGAATGGAGGGCAGCGTCAGGCCTAAACCACTCCAAAGCGTTCTCTAGCGGAAGGGTGGACTGTGGGGTTAAATTATTAAAACTTAACAGATCACAAATAAGGCACCTAATAGATGCACTCACGGGACATTTTGGCACCAACGAGCATCTACACAGAAAGACTAAGTGACATTTGCAGATTCTGCGAAGATGAAAAAGAGTCAATGCGACACATATTGTGTAGCTGCGACGCTCTTGCGAGACGTAGGTTGAGTTTGGGAGTAGCCTATCCTACGCCAAATGATTATGTACAGCTCCAAGCTGGCGCGATCGTTGCGTACCTGAGGGAGCTCTTCGATACGCCGGCAACAGAGTAAGGGCTAGGGCATGCACAATGGATCCAACTGGGTCGAAGTGCGTTCCGGCACAGGTTCCGGGGATACCGGGCCCAAATTTATAGCCACCAAGAATAGAATAGAATGCAAACAATATAGAAATAAGATGAGATGTTATATTTACTAGTAAGTTAAGGCTTTCATTTGATACCCATGTGACGTGTTGTTAATATAATTAAACGTAACAAGTCCATAAAGCCATTTAAGTTGTAGGCTGTGTCAAATACATATAATTCGTCATCATCAGCTGAACAACGTCCACGGCTGAACTAAGAACTCCCACGCTTAGGAGGCATCTTAGGTATCACAGTATATTTGGTACAATACAATAGAAAGGAGCTGCTGCCCGTCTTCTTGCTTTCCCTTAGTTGCCTCTTTCATCAGCAAGGAGGGGGAGATGGGTGGGTGCTATTCTTACCCAGGCACCCCACCCATGGGTTATATCATAATTAATACTGTGTTAATATCTGTTGTAGCGTGAACAGCCCAGTGGGCGAGAACTTGCCTTGGAAACAAGGTTCGAACCTTGGCTCACAACCTCTTCTTTCTTTAATTAATCATGTGCGAATCATCTTTTTGCGATTGTTACTAGCTATCGGTGAAGGAAAACATCGTGAGGAAACCTAACTAGCTTTCGAATGACGTGTGAACTCCACCAACCCGCACTTGGCCAGCGTGGTGGACTATGGCCTAAGCCCCCTCATCATGAGGGAAGGCCCGTGCCCAGCAGTGGGACATAAACAAGGGTTAGTATTATATCTATTGCAAAGAAAAAAATACTGCATGTCTTTCGTCTCACCTGCGAGATCTCGTCGAAGTATCTGCCGATGAGTTTCTTCTCCTGTATGAACTTGACGTTCTGCAGCGACTCTGCGGCCAACTCGATGGCCTGGTTGAAGCCATTTTCACCGCCGTACGACACATCCACCAGCTTGATGATCTTGGCTTGCAGACGCTATACAAACAATAATACATACTTATATACTGTGACAATGGAATTTAACAATTGACAGGGTTGGGATGTGGGCCCTAGATGGCCATCTCCTACCGCCAATTTTTTTAGTAGCATTAAAGTGAACGCAATTTATAGCTTTGTTCTTTTCTCTCGCGAAAATATGATTACAATAATACTGCTCTAACAAACTGTGGTAGATCCCCTGATACGAACTTCCTGCGCCTGCGGCAGTCGGGTAACCTTATAACAGCACAAAAATTCGATTCGTTAAGTCGACCTTTCATTTGATGTTTTTAAGTAAAAACAACACAAAATGGCGACATACTGCCACCTTATTACTTTTTTTAAATATATAGCCTATATATAACCTCTCACAACTAAGACAGATCTAACGACAATCGTAAGTCCAAATCAATCAATCAAGACGTTTAGATTGTAGACATACATACACTCGTAAAACATAGCCCCTCCTCATGTGGCAATCGGGCAAAAATGTTTAAACTCACCGGATCGAACATATCGGACTGCGACAGTTCAGTCTTGAAGTCAGCAGAACCGGCCAGGATGAGACCGGCCACGTTCGGCCGGTCGGCACTGATGAACAGTTGCGTGGCGACCTCGGCCACCTTGCGCACGTAGTTGTGACGCTTCTCCATGCGGAGACGGGCGAAACGCAGCGCGGACTGACCACCGCGGCCGTGCTTCTTGGGCAAGTCTACCGTGAACTTGTGTAGCACCTGGCGACAACGCGGTTAGAGCGTTATAAATAACATATCATCAAGAAGAAGACGTCCCCTGCTGAACAAAGGCCTACCCCGTTAAGCCACAATTTTGCAATGATCGCCACGCTTAGCATGCGTTTTGGGGATTGCAGTATAGTTGGTAAGTAATCTAGTAGAAAGACGCTGCTGCCCGTCTTTTTTTGCATTAGTCACCTCGTGAGTGAGATGGCTCGGTGCTATTATTACCCAGACACCCATCGGGTTATCAGACACCGGTCTCGCCGGCGAGGCCGAAGGATCGTACGTATGCGACCTCAACGACGTGCATCACCCCACTGAGTTTCTTGCCGGTTCTCCTCAGTGGGGGCGCGTTGTGAACCGGTGGTAAACTCAGCCCTCTCTTAAGCGACAGCCCAAGCCGAGGCCGTGCCTCCCTGAGGTGCCCTTGAGCTCGTCGCTACTTCTGCCGTAAAGGCTAGAGCGCTTCAAGCGCTCGCCTCCTATTGTCCGCTGAAGCTGTAATGGCCATCTGCGGCCAACAGCGTCTATCATTCCCAAAAAAAATAAAAAAAACACCCGTCGGGCGAAATAACCCATGATCGATATCGAGGAAGAAAAATTAAGAGTATTTTTTTAAAACAACCTTGGTACAGTGCGATGCAAACTTTAAGGCGGCCGTAACCAATTTAAGGTATCAGCGGGGTAATGTCGAAGTTGTCCATTGTCAACTTGACTGTATATGCGCGAAAACGCAATGCACGAACGTCACAGAGCCGCCTTTAAGTTTGAATCGAACTACATCTAATGGGGTATCGAGGTGGAAGAGACCCTTGTTTAGGCAGGGCTAGGCAACCAAATATCTTTATTTTGCTGTCATGGAGAAATCTTTCAAACGGTATACAGTTTCCATAAGGTCGGAGCCAGAGTATGTGGTAATTTAACCCACTAAATCCTCTCAGTGGCCATCATTAACGTTGTGGAGAATACGCACTCCGTTCGGACGTCTCCAGAGACTTTCCAAGCGTTGAGAACGTCTTGGGGGTAGGCGAGAATTACGCTCCTAGCAACACACCCATGGCCTGCACCGCGTTGTCGCTTACCTCGAGGAGAGGATCAGACGACTTATCTCGTCATTAAGGGCGCCGTTGCCTTCCACCAATGAACCCGAACTAACTATCGTCCGCGTCCGTCGTCGAACACGTTGCCAATGTCGCCCAACATTGTCCAACACATCATCAAACCTCTTAACGAGTTAAGGGTAACTTACTTCCCTAGTGTTGCCTTTAGGATAAACCCGAACTAGTCATCCGCTAGCGTAAGGAACTCGTTGCCAGTGTCACCCAACATAGTCCATCACAACATTGAACCTGTTAACGATTATAGGGTAACTCACCTCCCTAGTGTTGCCTTGCAGGGTACCGAAGAGAGCACCGTTTCCGTCCATCACGATGAATCCGAATTTGTTATCGTCTGCGAGCAGTGCAGTGAGCGCCTCCGTGTGGAACTTGTTGTCGCACAGGTAGAGGGACGTGTTGATCGGCTTGAACGGCTCGAAGTCGATGTTCACCTTCTTCTCTTTGCCCTCCTCAGTGACGATGGTGCCGCAGTAGATCACGAGGCCGTTCGGCGGTACTAAGGGACAAGGGATACAGTTTTAACTCAAGACCCAAAGAGGGTAGTTTGGAGTCTGTGGCTTTATTAAGTGCCATTGTAGCTCCCACAAATGGGCAGATTTAAAAGCTGTTCTAGTTTTTAGCTAGGTTCATGTTAATTCAGCCATTTATTACACACACACACTTAACTAAGTGTGTTTTGTTTTTATTTTACCTTTTTATTTCATGCCTAAATAAAAAAAAATGTTTTTTCCCCCTTTTTATGATTTCATGTCTAAAAGAAAAAACTAAATTTGGGAATGTTATTATGAATATTGCGTAATATACAACCTCATCACAGATGAAAAGTATATTCCGTTGCTTGCGTGTATATACGTGTTAGCTGCAACCCATCATCAGCAGCCGAAAAGTCCAGTGCTGAACAAGGCCTCTCCCTTAGAAGGGAGGGGTTGCCATAATCCCCACGCTTGACAGATTGACGCTTGGAGATCGCAGTATAGGCAGGTAGTCCAATAAAAACACGCTGCTGCCCGTCTTCTTGTTTACCCTTAGTCGCCTTTTACAGACACCCAACGGGAGGAGATGGGTGGGCGCTATTCTTACCCGGACACCCCACGGGGGGTACAACCCTGTTGGGCACGGGCCTCCCCACAAGAAGCGGCGTAGGCCATATTCCACCACGCTGGCCAATTGCGGGTTGACGGACTTCACACGTCATTCGAAAGCTAGTTAAGCAAGTTTCCTCAGGATGTTTTCCTTCACCAAACAACCCATATTGAATAAAAAATAAGAGTGTACCTTTAGTGTATAGTTTGAGCCTGTGTTGTACCGATGTGATGGCGCCGAGCACCGACAGCCTGTTGACCCGCGACTTGATGTTGGACGCGGTGCCGAACTCGTCCGCCAACATCTTTGACACGCGCGAGATCTGATCCTTCGGTGGTATGATCAGCGAGATCATAGATGTGCCGTTCCTGTGATTAAAACAATAGTTTTATACACACATAGATACCTGTTGGTGAAGCGCTTAGGTTCGTATATTTCCCTCAGAGTCGCGGGACGTTCGGGGTGTGGGCTCTAGGAGGTCCAATGAATACGGCAGTGGGGTTGCGATGCCCGTTACAAGTTCCCGGGGGCTACAACGCGCCCCCCGGCGGCGGGCTCAAAGGAAAGGCACTGAGGGGCTCCTGGAACAGATCCCACTGGAGCCCGGAGTGGGTAAGAATCCCCGGTCGAGTCCCACAGCGCCTGGAGACCTTTTGAAGGATACTCCGCGAAAGAAAAGAGACTGAGACAGCTTTTGAGGCTACTTTGAGAATAAAGTAATAAAGCTCCTTTAAAATTTGAAATTAGCATACTATCTATTATCATCCTTCGCTTAGCAATTTATCGCAATTATTATGTTTAAATGTATATCCTAATTCTTAGTTCGCTTAGCTTAACATTATAAATGAACCGTTATTTACGAGTATATTACTTGTGTGATGGATGATTGTAGGTTTGTATTTGAAACTAGTAGCGCCCGCGCAGCAGAAACCTTCTTGGGCTCATGCATAACACTTTGCTGAAGATCATGACATGATCAAATGCATAGTTTACGATTCTAAATGGACATACAGAAAGACAAACATTCATTTTTATATTAAATAAAACAAAAACTTGATTTTTGTCCTTTGTATTTGTATATTTCGGCTCTAATCAGCCACCGGCAGCAGTCCTCTCGAGCAACATTGACGACCCCTAAATTTTTGTAGACCACTTTAACTAATGTCTCAGGGGCTATTTAACTAATGTCTCGAACAACATAGTTAAAACTGTAGTATTCTTTTAAGAGGGTTAAGACGCGGTACTCGATAATATACATTCCGACTTGGGAAGTCATCCTCCTTCAGATAACATAGTGTTACCAATACCACCATAGGGTCAAGTAACCTCACCAGCCGGAAGTAGTGATTGTCTCGCATAATGTCGTGAGTCCACCGAATAGGAGGCCTGCCTACGCTGCGTCTTCCGGTTCGTGGACGCCCCTCGCGAAACTTTCTTCCCCATCTGTTTTGCAAAGAAACTTCGAGCATAGCTCTCTCCATAGTTCGTTGTGACTCTGAGCTTCTCTAATAGGCCAGCAGTCAAGGACCACGTCTCGCAACTCACACTGGTTAAAAAGATATCGCGTAATTTCCCGAACGCTGCCCATCCGATGCAAGTAACGAGCCGAGCTGAGCTGAGTCAAGTAACGTCACATTGTTTAACTGCAGTGAGTAGTTTCCTGCGACTTGCCGTGGTTTAAATCTCGGTATCCATTATCGACCCCTGCAGACCCTGGCTTACGTCACAGTGGTACAATTTTTTGCATATTCGTATGACGATGGAGCGTCCAAGGTGAGTCGGGGAGGAAGCGGTAAGTCTTGTTTGCACGAGTCTTATCACTCCCAATATAGAACAATAAATCACGCGTGTTCGCTCCGTACATTGATTAAGGACAAACTACACTACGTCGCCCGTACCCGATAATACCTAATAGCTGTACTCTGTATAAGTGTTTCCAAATGAGTATTTTTGAATACGAATATGTTTTCATGTATGTATTCAAGCTCAATGCTTACGATATAAATAAATAAACATGTAGTGGTCATATCAGCACACAATAAAAAGTTACCTAAACCAAATGATATCTAATTCACAATAAGCTATTTACGACTCGTAATAAAAATGTCCTATACAATACGGCCTCAGCGGCCAATCGGATCAGCCATCTACTCAGGAGACACAAGGAGACTCTCACTTCCTTTACTCTAATTCGATGGGACTCTAATTCTTATAGCCCATCCGACACATAGTTCGACTTACTTTCTAGACATGCTAATCAGTACGAAACTACGTTTGCAAAAGGTTTGCATAGCAAGCTGTTGTCAATCAAGGTTTTTACTTGCAGCTAGATGTAGTTTGTCCTTTATACGGATTGCGGATGCGATGCTTAATTTACATGTTGTATGCTCTAATTGTTTCACATACATCGCCCAACACAGTGCGGAGATCAGTTTGATGGATTACATTACATTGTATTATGACTTAGCTCGGCAGAGAACTTGAGGCGGACCAAAAGGGGGGAGTTTTGGAAGACTGAAGATTTTATCAAGTGCACGTGATTAATTTAAATAATTCACGTCATAATACATAATAATAGAATGAGGAAATGCATTTTCGCACAGCACTTCATTATATGTAATAAACACTGATTTGAAACCAGCCGCAGCAGCCGCAAAACGTCCACTGCTGAAATAAGGCCTCCCCCTTAGAAGGGAGGGGTTGCCATAGTTCCCACGCTTGGCAGGCGGCTTGGGGATCATAGTATAGGTGGTAGGTAATCCAATAAGAAGACGCTGCTGACCTTCTGCTTGTTTTCCCTTGGGAGGAACAACAACGGGGATGGGTGGGTGCTATTCTTACCCGGACACCCCACGGGTAAGTAAAAATCAAAAAATAATTTTAAACTACTTTCAAAAAGAAAGAGTCTAATATTAATCATTCAAATTCAAAATAAACTCAAACATCTTTATTTCAAATAGGCTTAACGCTAGCACTTTTGAATGGTCATTTTTTAAAAGCTACCACCGGATCACAACGCGGCCTCAACTGAGAAGATCCGGCAAGAAAGAACTCAGCGGGCTTGTCATTTTTTCACTTTTTTTTAAACATTGTTTTGTTACAAATGAATCGACATTAGCGATATTGTGTCTTGCCGTTCGAAACATAAAGCAAGGGAGAAAAGAAGAAAACAATAAATTACGACAAAAATTTCAACAAACTAAAAGGCCAAAAGGGATAGTAATATTTTTACTATGCACAGGTCTGCCCCCTTGAGGCAGGCACTAGCATATTCCTAGTACCTCTGAGTCACAAACATCACTAGTGACCTATACTGAGAAGATCTGGCAAGAAAGCCAGAGGGATTGTAATTTTTTGATAGGTGCATGTATTTATACAATGAATATTGTTTTTACAATAAATGTCTTAAAATTATAAACTCGCATGAGTATCGCAATTTAAGCCCACGCAGCTTTATAGCTTTATCCTCCCGGTAAAATGAGATTTTATAGTAGCTCTTTTTAAGTAACTGGCTTTTAATAGTGCCTTTGAATTTATTAATTGGTAGGTCTCAGGTTTCCTGTGGCAGTTTATTAGAGAAACATATACCTTGGCCTATGAATAAATTGCTAATTCTGTGGAGATGTATGAAGTGTACAGCAAGATTGAGTTTGTTCTGGGTGATTACATTATGAGGGTCATTATAATTTGCAAAAATACTTATGCTTTTCTTTACATACAACAAATAACTGTTAGAATATGTATTTTGTTATATATAATTGTTAATACTGGCTGTTACTCAATCTGTTGCATCATACATGTTTTATGTTCGAAAGACTGAATTCCAGAATGTGCAATTCAGTTACAAAAAAATGGTAGCAGTCCAGAGCAAATTAAATCCAAGTATAAATTACAATGATTTACTACATGCACACACTTATCATTCACTGTCGCACAGCACTGCATAAAATATACATATGAGTAACAATGATATTAACTTCGCAAAAGTTCCAAAAATAAATCCACTGACGAAACATATATGCACACCATTGATAGACTCCAGAAATAACCAAATAGTGTCTTTTTCACTACCATAAGTGGCTTTCAACATTTAAAAGTGAATTTTGGTAACATACAAAATAGTAACATAAATGAAAATATGGAGACAATTTTTAATAATGATAGATTAATAAAACAAAAAACTGGTCAAATGAGAGTCAGACTCGTGTACCAATGGTTCCATATATTCTTTGGATCTATTAAAGTTATATTACTATTCATTTAACATCACAGATAGCAAAAAAAAAAAAAACAAACAGCAAAACTAAGTTTGTATGTTTAGGCTTTTTAAGGGTTTTGCATATAGATATAGATATAGCCCGCACTGCACTGCCACTCCTCACCCAAGACATTCTTTCTTAAATCTCTTGAGGCTGGTAACTGCGGCAGCTACAGTGCCCTTCACACTGTAACACAGCAATGTTTACACATTGCTGCTTGGTAGCAGATTATTTGACACTGCAGTGGTTCCTACCTGGATAGTCCCTTGAACAATGGACCTATCACCTAATGAACATGATATAAATGAGGCACAATGTATCAGTTTTTGTCATCTCTATCATTCTGGACACACAATGAGTCATATCATAATCGTGATTTAAAAAAAAATACTATAGTGCCATAAAATATCGATTCGGCAACATTACCCATACAAAACAGTAATTTGTATTTGGAATTTTTATTACACGCGCGAAAAGGTAAACATTCTGCAAAAATGCATCGATGCCCACTCGATGTCCCAATGAACCCAGACAATGCACCCCTCGCATTATCCTTAGAGCATTGTTATAGGTCGAAGCAATTGTTGGCTGGCTGCGCATTCTTCTTGCTCGCGTGTCAACAAGGTTATAACTCGCGCATGCAACACAGGCGCATGTGTAGATGGTGACGCAGCCTCGTTGGCATTACTAATTATCATGTGGCCAAAATTACTACACGAATTCCACACCAAAACACGATAAAACCTACATTACTCATACAACAACAACGGAACACTCACCCCCTGGCCATTTCCAAGCTCTTGATGAGCTTTTTGATCTTCCATATTTCCACATTGCGATCCGCCGATGATTCTTCAGACATTTTGGATCGGTTTTATTCAACTAATTCACCACAACGCACACTAAATAACGTATATTAATTAAAAAATAGTCTAAATAACACACCACCAAACTTCTAATTATAGTAAAATGAAGGGAAGGGAGCCCGAATAGCAGTCCAAACTGCTCAAATCCAGATAGAACCGGACGGACGAGACACCTCGCGACACCGTTCACACACTTTCTAGTTCACATTGACGGCTGTCGTAGCCCGTACTTTTCTTCTTGTGCGAGGATTCTTGGATTTCTTCTTGTTTCGGTTACCCCTAAGCATGTGGGACGCAGAAATAAGACATTACAGGGTTAAAAAGATGACGTTGAACAAAATTGAACAAAATGATCGAACGAACACCTCGTCGTCCGTCGCGTCGGGGAAATGAAAGAAAGAAAAAAAAATTACGTTTGTTGCTAGTGGTAAAAAAATTAACCTTACTTAGTGTTTACCATAATAAAAATACTCAGAGTAATTAGAATAGAGATAGTATGGCGTCGATTCCCCGAACAAATTTTTCGTGGCACTTTTGCGGGGTGCGGGAGGCGAAGTAAACACACACAGATACAATTTCACGCATACTCTTGCAAATGTCTAATGCAAACTCTTCATGTTTCTATGAACCTACACTATAATAAACTCGCAACATATTCAAAAAGATACGTACACAAATAAACAGGGGCGTATTTACCCTAGGGCCAAGGGGGCCATGGCCCGGGGCGGCAGGCCTCGAGGGGCGGCGCGAGCCGCACCTCGCTTAGCTATGTGCGTCTTTCTTTTTGGTTTTATATGATTGAAGGATTAAAAAACCTACATGATTAACTTAAACTAAAACGGATTTGTTTGAACTAGTCGGGAATTCGGGATGTTTCACTTTCAACGTTGTTGTGCGTGTAGTTTTTGTACATATACAACGAGAGACGGCGGCTCAGAGAAAGTACCAAAGGAGTTAGTATCGCGTCGATTCCCCGAACAAATTTTTCGTGGCACTTTTGCGGGGTGCGGGAGGCGAAGTAAACACACACAGATACACTTTCACGCATACCCACACTATAATAAACTCGCAACACATTCAAAAATACACGCACACAAATAAAGAATGACCTGACCATATGACCAAAAATTTGGCAGAGGGGGTTCTATTCTATTCTATTCTTGGTGGCTATAAATTTGGGCCCGGTATTCCCGGAACGCACTTCGACCCAGTTGGATCCATTGTGCATGCCCTAGCCCTTACTCTGTTGCTGGCGTATCGAAGAGCTCCCTCAGGTACGCAACGATCGCGCCAGCTTGGAGCTGTACATAATCATTTGGTGCAGGATAGGCCACTCCCAGATGATGCAACCTACGTCTCTCAAGAGCGTCGCAGCCACACAATATGTGTCGCATTGACTCTTTTTCATCTTCGCAGAATCTGCAAATGTCACTAGTACTTAGCCTCATTCTGTGTAGATGCTCGTTGGTACCAAAATGTCCCGTAAGTGCACCCATCAGGTGCCTTATTTGTGATCTGTTTAGGTTTAATAATTTGACCCCACAGTCCACCCTTCCGCTAGAGAACGCTTTGGAGTGGTTAAGGCCTGACGCTGCCCTCCATTCCTTCATGTGTTCGTTTCTAGCATGTGCATACAATGCTTGGTGATATGTTCCATACGGAATCCCCACAAATGGTTCGGGGTCAACCAAATGGCAGAGGGGGTTAGCGCATCATGCTCTCTCCAGTGGTATCTCCTCTAAGGACGGCGGCGACGCAGCCAAAACACAAGCGTGTCTGTTCACCGCTAAAAGGAGTCCGTTCACCTTGGCTCCTACTTTCCAGAATGTATCCTTAGAATACACCAACCGCCTTCAGTTGTTGGGGTTGATATTTCCTCAAACCTAATCTTTGGGCGGTTCATTGAGTCCAAGGCCAAAGTAGCCGCAAGGAACCTTGGTGTCCTTGCAAAGATTCGGCGGTATTTCACACTGGGACTGCTTCTGATGTTATTTAAAGCGCAAGTCAGGTCGTGTGTGGCAGGCGCGGTCACAGCCAACGATTTTGGGGGGTGGGGTGGTCATAGTTGACGGGCCCGTTGGTCTAGTGCTCAGAGAAAGTACCAAAGGAGTTAGTATCGCGTCGATTCCCCGAACAAATTTTTCGTGGCACTTTTGCGGGGTGCGGGAGGCGAAGTAAACACACACAGATACACTTTCACGCATACTCACACTATAGTAAACTCGCAACACATTCAAAAATACACGCACACAAATAAAGAATGACCTGACCATATGACCAAAAATTTGGCAGAGGGGGTTAGCGCATTATTCTCTCTCCAGTGGTATCTCCTCTAAGGTCTAGTGCCCTGGCCGCTAGCCAATAGGTCGTGGGTTCGATTCCCACCCTACGTCTGAGTGTTTCAAGTGCGTAACCTATTTTGGATAAAATTAGTTAAACGTTTTAAAGTATTAATATTAATAATAATAATATCCTGGGACAATTCATACACAGTCATCTGATCCCAAACTAGGCAGAGCCTGTACTATGGAAACCAGATTACTGATACTAATACATATATACTTTTTTTTGTAAATACATACTTATATAGATAAAACACCCAGACACTTGGTGGGAATCGAACCCACGACCTGTTGAGTAGCAGACAGGGTCACTAACCACTAGACATGACCCCTACGACCCCCCCCCCCCCTCTCGGACCGTCACTGGTGTGTGGAGTACTGTAGTCATATATGGGCTGGTGCTGCAAAATGCCATCTAGCAGCTTTGGACTCGGTGGAGAAGCGTGATAAAAGGCTAGTGTCACCACTAGGTTCGTGGAGGCCAATCTACAAAGCCTTGAGCACAGGAGCAGAGAAGCCAGCCTCTCGGTATTCTACAAGCTGCATTTTGGAGAGTGTGCGCAGGAATTAAATGAATTGATCCCACCATCACCCTTCTATCATCGGACGACGAGACGCACAGCACACACGCACCCATATGTGGTAAACGTGCTTTCAGTCTGGACTAAGCCATTTGCTTCTTTGTTTATAATAGGGACAGCTAAGGACTGGAATAGTTTGCCTGCGTCGGTTTTCCCGCCCGATTATAATGTAGATGTCTTCAAGACTAGAGTGAATAGGCTATTCATAAGCTAGTGTGCTTTACCATACTCGACTGTGTCACCGCTTTCCATCAGGTGGGACTGTGGTCAAGCACTGGCTACTATTGGATAAAAAAAAATACTAGTGTATGAGGCGGCAAATCCTAATGCCCCGGGGCGCCAAATTCTTAAATACGCCTCTGCAAATAAAGAATGACCTGAACATATGAACAAAAATTTGGCAGAGGGGCTAGCGCATCATGCTCTCTCCAGTGGTATCTCCTCTAAGTAAAAATACATCATTGTGAGAAAATAATAAATACCAGTTTCTTATCACTATCAGTGGCCATGGGTCATATAGCATACTTGCTAAAAGCAAAACCAGGGCTTCCAAGTACGAGTCGCCTAAAATACTAAGGTCAAAAACCAGAGCTCAAAAACTCGCAAGTATTTTCCGTAGGCACGTGCTATTCGTAACTACGTAAAGTCAATACGTCGTCGGTCACTGCTGTTATTTCAAGCAAAAAAAACTACATTTTTTGTTTAGAACGACTGTTTTACCGCTTTTGACAATTTATCATTAACCTCTAGATTTGCAATACTAAAGGTTAAAGATAGAGATTTGCAATACTAAAGGTTATTAGTAACTTGTTATAAATCAACATACCCACATAGGTCCTAACTAAAAGCTAATACGCGATCATCGCGCGAACGAACGACCACAGTGTAGAATTTGACCTTAGTAGCGGCCATCCTCATTTTCTGTTAGAATTCAATGGATTTAGTTATTATAAAGCATACTAAAAAACACCGGATTAGATATTTCACTTAATTTAGAAGATACAGAGCATTTTTTAAAAGGTCATTGACCTCCATGAAATCTATTTTTGGCTGTATTTCTCGTAATAAAGGAAGGCCACTCTTATAAAAAATACACATTGATTGTTGATACGTAATATATCAGATAGAAAAACTTCCAAGTCCCTAACCGCACTAAAAAAGGAGAAAAGAATTATATTGTAAATTTCAATAATTAATTAATATAAAATTATCCTTTTAACAGTAGCATTTTTTTCTACCACTGAAATACACTAACGTAATTTACCTTCGAATTGACAAAATACCAAACATCTATATAGCGAGATCTCTGAGATAATGTGTTTCTAAGTTTTTTCCAGATTTCTATGGAAATAGGGTTGTCACAAAAAGTAGTGATATTTAATTATTTATACGAGTATGTTGGAAAACAAAGGCCTTTATATCAGAAGCGCTCTATGCAGATTAATATTACAACTTGAACAAAAGTATGTACATAGATATATAAATAATAAAATTTTATTAAAATGGTGGTAAATTACATTTAGCATCCTTTTATGTAAGTACAACGAAGAATCAGTTTCTTTGACATTTATCATTTTCTTAAATTATACGACTTCCACCAACTTCAATATACACCACACTAAAAAGTGAAAAGTAACAAATATTATTGAGGTTAGTGACAGACAGTTGATTCTGATGTAAGCGTAAGTACTGTGTTTAGTTAGCTCCAACTTAAATAATATTTCTGTTTTATTAGTTACTTTTTAGTGTAATGTATATTCATCATCATAAGCCCACATCATTCCACTGCTGGACAAGGCAAGGCACGGCACTGAGCCCGATCTTCGTTGTAAATAAATTCTTATACAATAGTATAACAAGCGAAATCCACATTATTTTTAGAGATAAATACTCAGGGAGTGGCAACTGAATGGCTTGAATATGGAACCGAACATGCTCACAACACGAGATTTAAATTGAAGTAAACTAATCAATATTTAGCTCGAAACTATTCAGTTTTGGTAGAAAAGGTTTGCTACCTACATGGATTAGATAGATATTGAATTTCTTGATCATATAATTATCTAAGATTGGTCATAATATATTGAAATGAAACTAATTTTACGGATTATATCGCGGTTTATTTTTGATTTTAATATCCCGACGTTTCGAATACTTTACAGCATTCATGGTCACGGGCGGACTGAGGTGGTAGCTGTCCATATGTCATAGTTGTCTTAGGGTACCCTCAGGTCTTCTAATTATTATTGTTAGTCCGATCTACGCAGAAAGAGCTTACAGTATCTTGAGGTCTTGCAGTGGAATGCTTGTCTTTGGATTTGACTATGTTTATCACGGGATCCCAAGCTGCCTCCCTAGACAATGTAACAATCTACAATCGCTATCGCTAATAGAAAGTATAAAAATGTATGAGAATGACATAAGTCATAGAAAAATCACGTGACAAATTGTAGGCAATTGACTCCGTTAGCGAATGAAGAAATAGATTCGCTATGAAGCGATTGCATCTTGTCTAGGTCCTCTGGTGGTAGCACCCAGCCATCTTCTCTATTGAAATTTGGATGCTTTTTAATTTCAATAGCCTCACGAATCATCCTTGGTAGGTAGCGCTGTTCTTTTGCGAGGATTTGTGGTTTGTCAAATCTAATATAATGACGGGTGCGATCCTAAACATGTTCACAGACTGCAGACTTCGTATAGCGTCGATGTTTAACGTCAGCTATATGTTCTTTTACACGGGTTTAGGTCCTGCATGATAACAAGCTCCGAGTTCCGCGCCGCCGTCACTGTGAACGTGTCAAGCCATCCACAGTCGAACGTATGCCTGCTGTATTGCCATATGTTAGAGGGGTAACAGACAAGATTGGCTATATCTTAAAGCGAGCTTCAATTAAAACATTTTTCAAGCCACCAAAGAAGATTAGTCAGTTTTTACCATCAGTCAAATGCCATATACCTCTACAAGATGCAGGAGTATACAAACTGGATTGTGACTGTGGGCTCTCATACATCGGGCAAACAAAAAGATCGGTAAAAACCCGTGTAAAAGAACACATAGCTGACGTTAAACATCGACGCTATACGAAGTCTGCAGTCTGTGAACATGTTCAGGATCGCACCCGTCATTATATTAGATTTGACAAACCACAAATCCTCGCAAAAGAACAGCGCTACCTACTGTAAGCTCTTTCTGCGTAGATCGGACTAACAATAATAATTAGAAGACCTGAGGGTACCCTAAGACAACTATGACATATGGACAGCTACCACCTCAGTCCGCCCGTGACCATGAATGCTGTAAAGTATTCGAAACGTCGGGAAATTAAAATCAAAAATAAACCGCGATATAATCCGTAAAATTAAATGTGTAATATTCGCGTAAGTATCAGAAATCATTCATAAAATTCAATGTGTAATATTCGCGTAAGTATCAGAAATCATTATGGTCATAATATATTTGTCAGAGTAGTAGTTTTTACCGATTTTATGGTTTTTACCAGATAAATTCGTCTACATCACTTAAGTTCCTCGAAGAAGTTCTTATTCAGTCTTGATTAAATTCATACAGAATCATTGTACTTAATGGCGCATGCTCTCTAAAAAAAAATCTTATAAATAAATTGGAGAGTTTTTTCCGTATTTTGTTGCTGAGAGCTGTTTACCCGTTTTAGCAGGTAATTTCAACGTGTCATTCATGTTCCTCCAGGAACTACTGCTTCGTTGGTAGTGAAATTTCTATGGGACTATTTTATGGCAGTGTAATTTAGATACAAAAAATAATCAATCCAAATCGGTACATAATGATGAGAGAGCATGCATACATTATATAAGAGAGCATACATTATAAAAATACATACGCGATGAATTGATAACCACCTGTTTTTTAAAGTCGGTTACTAATTGATGATTTTTGCGACCTAGTTATATTATTCCTTAAGGGACTCCTATAGTCACGATCAAATCAAACATCTGAAATATGTTGCAAACATAACTTACCCACCGACGAGCATTGTTTGACAACCCTAACTTTAAATTTTGAAATGAAATATCTCTGAAGTCCTGGGCTTGTAGCATCTGTTTTTTTTTGTGGTTATACTTATTAGTATGCTTAATACATGCGTTTTGAAAAAAAATGCTACTTTGCAGAGATAAAGTAGAAAAAAAAAATTAGGTAATCCCAGAAAAATCGACTTTGTTGTCTGAAAGAGCATAATGTATTACCTTTTTTTGAACATATTGGTACCTTTAGAAGATATCTATCATACAGTCAATCATTCAATGACAAATCAATATCAGAAAAAGAGATAATTGGTTTCTATGGTTTTTATGGACTTTTCTCGATTATCTCAATATCTCTAAAACTATGACTCTGTCAACTACCTTCCAATTCCATCATCAGGTCCTCATTATTAGGCAAAGTGAATAGAACTCTTTAAGATGAATCACATGAGCCTAAACTCTATGTGTTTACCAGTAACCATTCCAGGGTTCCGTCACCTACCTTCCAATTCTATCATCAGGTCCTCATTATTAGGAAATGTTAATAGAACTCTTTAAGACGAATAAAATGATCCTAAACACGATGTGTTTACTAGTAACCATTCCAGGGTTCCGTCACCTACCTTACAATTCCATCATCAGGTCCTCATTATTAGGTAAAGTGAAGACAACTCTCTAAGACGAATCAAATAAGCCTAAACTCGATGAGTTTACTAGTAGCCATCCAAGGGTTCCCTTATCCGCCTTCGAGCTCCATCATCGGATCAGCTCGATGATACTATATTATTGTATTGTCACCGGTCCTTGACACATGTGCATAATTTCTATTTGAATAGAATTACGTTAAATGAATTTTACATTAATAACATATAATTATAATAAGTATATGTCAATATTTTACTTCTTTCTTTTACCCACTTTTGTGCACTATTTTGCTTTTACCCCTGATTTTGTCTCAACTCACTCAATGCACTTGGGTTTGCTGGAAGAAAACTCATTTAATGAGTTAAGCTCGCCCTTTGTAATATCTTTACTTTTATAAATGTTTTTGTATGTGTTTCTTTCGCGAACGAAATCTCAAACATTTTGTTCGCGCGACCGCCAGTTAGGACACTCGTTCGACGTCCATATGTTTGAGATTCATTCGCGCGATGGTCGCGTCGTTCGTTCGCGCGATGATCGCGTATTCGCTTTTAGTTAGGACACTCCCTAAGGCTTTTCTTTTTTGGTTTCATTTTTTATCGGACTATGTCTATCTTCTATATGTATTATCTTTGATTCAATCTTCCGAATGATTATTTTCTGTCCTTATCGGCGACACGCTAGCTAGATCTAGCTAGTCTTGTTATATTCTGTCTACGATATGTATGAATTAAAGTTAACCATCTAAATCTTGTAGTCCGTGGGTCAATCATTAAAATAGACTCGGCCTCAAATGACAGCTAGAATTTTGAGGTTATAATTTCGCAATCCCTCCCGAGATGTTATGTAGTAAATTTAAACAAATTATACTATCTAAATCAACATTACATAACAATGTCCAATATCGGTGTCTAATTACACCTAGTTTGGTATTTAAAAAATGGGTATATATCGATGGCTTATTAACGACATTCGGTAGGAAAGATAATCTAAGGGGCATGTCGACATTGAGGATAATTCTTAAGGATTTTAGACTATGGAGTGCATGGACACGTAGTAGTATAGTGAATACTGTGGTTAGGAAGTGCAAAAGGGATCGCAGTGTGCGGGAAGTGATACAATGTTTCAGGCAAGCGTTCCTCCGTCCCCGACGAACACTGTTTTTTTCTGCGGCTGCCGCTTTCAAAACCTATGGAGGTAGCGATGAATCGCCGCCCAGCTGTGAGAAGAACATAACAGACGTCGAATTACAGGTATACATCAAATCATAAAACTTTCATGACCACAGCAATAAAGAAACAAAACCTGGCTTACAAATTCCTGGTTACAAACTGATCCATAACACCACAGTATTTAAAAATATTGTGTATTTTTTAGGTATGTACTGGTTAGTTTATTTCTTTAATAATTGTTTTGCTGAGTTTGTGTGAGTTTATCTCTGTGTCAATGTAATGCAGGATCATTGAAGGTCACATCACAAAAATAGAAGTGATGTAATCAAACAAAGATATACACAACAAAGAAACACGAAATAATCAGTGTACAGTATGTGACAGGTTGACATGGCAATCGGGGTATGAGTTGAGATGCGCGGAGGGGTCACTGCATACCCGCACATTGCCTGCACCCTCTTATGCGGGTATGTGATGTGCAGGGTGTCCCCTCCCTGATTGCCATGTCGACCTGTTGTGTACTGTACATTTCGGAAGCTACATATAACATGCGCTCAAGCAACACACACATAGACATAGCTCATGGAAATGTTATCTCGGAATGATGTGAGTTAGCGTGCCATCTGCTTCAGGCACGAGTCGTGTGATGTTTTTTTGTTTTTGTGCAAAGATAGAGCAACAAAAAAGAGTTCTTATAACTGTTCAGTTGATGAATGTTTAAATTCTACTTTAAGTGGTGAATTAAACAGTTTCAAATCGCTACAGATTTTTCTCCGTTATATTATTGATTTTTATTTCTGTTCTTCCTGTTTTATTCTCTACAATTAATAAAACCGCTAGATACCAGTTGCACTACCACAACTGCACACACTGATTATTTTGTGAATGTTGAATGTTGGAAATGACACAAAAAATATATGTATGATATTGCTTCAAACTTATAAAAAGAAATTGTAGGTAATATGGAATATGAGATTATGTGTGAAATTTATATTAACAAGTAACTTCTTATAATGCCTCCTCACTAGATGCTTTGGCTGATAGACTGTTTCTGTTTTTAGATTACCCTTACATCTTAGAACCACGGGAGAGATATATACTGATTGGTATTAAGGGTAGGTTTCTACAACTCCACGACAAAGCGCATATTTTGCATACGGGTGGGAATGTTTTTTTTTTTTTTTTGTCCTGCGTGTGTTCAGCATCTGTCGCGAACTCATACTTTGAAGTTTTTTTTTTGTTTTTATATTGAATTGCACTAAGAAATGTTGTCTAAAGTACATAATAGCCGTATTTGATTAAATGTCCATAAGTGTGTTTCGTGTAGGAATGCTAATTTATTTTCTGTCCTTATCGGCGGCACGCTAGCTAGACGTCTTGTCATATTCTGTCTACAGAATGGATTTATCCGATCTACCCTAACTCTTCGAAAATGGCCAGCAAGCACTTAATGCAGCTGACAATCTATTGGAAAATACTTAGGTTACCAATGTACTTAGATTACTATGCCACGACCTCCAGGTATCTCATTACCATGTCATGTGGGCTGTCATTGCCTCCTGTATGAATGATAATATAATAATATTCTACGACAATACACACACACACACGGTCACCCGAACCCAAACTAGGCAGAGCCTGTACTATGGAAACCACACAACCCATTTTTTAGTAAATACATACTTAAATAGGATCGGGGATTCTATTCTAACCCGGCCTGTGGGGTGCCGGGTTGGAATTGCATCCCTCATCTCCTCTCGTTCGGTGCCATAAGAGGCGACTAAGCAAGAACAGGAAGACGGGCAGCAGCGTCGTTCTTTTGGATGTATCTTCCACCTATACTGAGATCCCCAAGATCGCAAAGCGTGGGGATGGCAACCCCTCCCTTCTAAGGGGGAGGCCTTTGTTCAGCAGTGGACGTCTATCGGCTGCTAATAATGATGATACTTAAATAGATAAAACACCCAGATACTTGATGGGAACCAAACTCACAACCTATTGGGTAGAGGCCAGGGTGTCTAACCACTTGACGAACAGACCCATCATGAATGAATTATTAGTTTTATTATTGATGTTTCAAAATGTTTTCTCCTTTGGAAAAGGGGTAAAAACTAACACACGAGTCTTGACCAAGTGTGTCAGCTATGATGATTATTATTATTATTATAGGATAATACACAAGCAGCTCTTTGAGCTGATGCGTGTATATCATTGCACTTGCGTTTTATTTGTTACTTGAATATTGTAACTTGGCAGCTAATTCTGACCAATTATCAACTAACTCTGCACATTGAAAGGTTTTGACAGGGGGCTTTATCAGATTTTAAACCATCACGCATCCTAGTTGTGTCTCGTGTGTCCAGGCTCTACTGACTGAGCTGGACGGTGTGGAGACGCTGTCTAAAAGCACTCTGTTCTGTGCCAAGTGCGGCGAGCGGCTAGTCATCGAAAAAAAACAGCCTGGAGTGCGGTACTGCACGTTAGTATGTTTGGATTGATAATTTTTTTAGTAGTAATAATTTCCTCTTCAACAATATCTATGCGGGAGATATCATAGTGCACCAGTGCTTGCGTAGACATCTAATCTCTTACTCAACTCTGAGGCGATGTCCTAACTAAAGGCGATCACGCGATCATCACGGGAATTTATTCGCGCGACCGCCAGTTAGGACACTCGTTCGACGTCCATATGTTTGATTCGATTGATGAGCGCGTGATCGCGTTCTATTAGGACACTCCCTCAGAAGTCCACCACGACTTGGGATATGTCAGCCACAGGACTGGATTCTTTCACATCTCCATCCAACGCATGAATCATCTTACTTTCCAAAGACTCAGGTGACCAGCCTGTATTGACTTAACCAGCAAATAACAATACTACCCAAAGTTTTTGCTTCCCATATGATTTGAATCCATGACCTCCGGTTTGCAAAGCAAAAGGTTTTCTACTGCACAACAGAGCCTAAATGGAGGTCATTTTTATAATGGTACTAGAACTCCTAGGTCTTCAGGGGTTCTGGGACTGGAGAGATTTTACCCTGCCCCTATGGAGATTAGGAAGCTTTAGAAGGTTTACTTCCCGATGGCAATTCATGGGTAGAACTTCAACTGGTACTTTATGAGTGAGGATACCAGAGTCCTATGAGGAATAACTGTGCTGGTGACTGTAAGACATTACTTGTTCTTTCGTTCAGAATGGCGCCGCTTGTCCACGGCTTATATTTTTAGATTTTTTTGTTTTTATTAGTCATAGAGGTACATCATGGATTTTATTATTTGTTAATTTATCTATTATAATATACATTTCATTTTATTATATTGTTATTTATATATTTATATACCTATCTAAAGTTGTAATTACACCTGCCCTTCAACATACTGTCCTGTACCCCAAGATTGTCTGGAAGAGATCGCTTTAGCGATAAGACCGCCTTAAATTGTCACACTGTAATCTTCTTATCCTTTAAACTGTATCTTCTCTTTTGGTGTACAATAAAGAATATTTGTATTGTATTTTATCCCCGAGATTAGATAAAAACATTGCAGTACCCTTAAGTCAAGTGTTTGCATGCTATTAAACAGACACCAGTCTCGCTGTCGAGGCCTATATGTCTGCTTACGACCTCGACAAGCAATTTCATAATTAGACAAAAGACGATTTTACGAACTAATGTTCTTTTGTCTTTATTACAATCAACAATATCGTAATTGAAAAAGTTAAGTAATATGCAGTTCTAACTACGAAAAAATTGATAGTATTTTATGCCCGACGTTACAAGGTTAAATTATGATGAAGTCTCAAATGTGATCTATTAAATTATCTATCTACTTATCAATCTGACCAATATCAATTTTTACGAATTCTAATATAAAAGTTGACCAATATCGTGTAACTGAGTTTCTTATCGGCTCTTCTCAGTGGGGCTGTGTAGTATTCTGATGGTAGAGCTAGCCCTCTTAAGCGACAGCCTAAGCCGAGCATCATCATCATAAGCTCACATCAGTCCACTGCTGGACATAACCTCATTCACGCCACTCCTCATCCAGTTTCTGTCAACCGCTCTGCGAATATCGTCGCTCCACCTTGTCACAGGGCGTCCTACACTACGCTTCCCGATTCGCGGTCTCCACTCCAGAACCAGTTTACCACAATGGTCATCGGTTTTACTGCAAATATGCCACATCAGCTAGCCAATCCTATGAGCTATGTTGGTTCTCTGGCGTAAGCCGAGTCCGTGCCCCACAAACTCGCTCCCCTGCCCTTCTGGCTGTATTGAAACAAAGGCTCGCCTTGTGCACGCAGCTAAGCATGGCCATTTATAGCAAACATCGACATTTAATCTTATAAAACGCCCGCTTTTTATATTGTTGTTAAAAAAAGTTATACACGTATTTACACCACAGGTGCAAGGATTCCGGCAACGCTACGGAGTCCTCGGACGGCTGGATACCGTACATGGAGGCGGAGGACGTGGTGATTTGGCGCAAAGAATACAAACCAGGGCAGGGCTTGTACGCTTACAAAGGTGATTCGCCTTAGTTGTGGCAGTGACATAGACTATATATTTTTCTATAAAAATGAACACCAGCCGCCATTTTGTATTTTTTTTGTACTTCCAAAAACAGCAATAGCAGCAGCCAAATGATGTCCACTGCTGAACAAAGGCCTCCCCCTTAGAAGGGAGGGGTTGCCATTATCCCCCGCTTGGCAGGGACCTTGGGGGTCGCAGTATAGGTGGTAGGTAATTCAATAGAAAGACGCTTCTGCCCGTCTTCTTGGTCTCCCTTAGTCGCCTCTTACGAACACTCAACGGGAGAAGATGGGTGGGTGCTATTCCTACTCGGCCACCCTACGGGTGCGATATTTGTATCAGATGAAAGGTGTTAACTAGACGAGTTGGAATATGTATACATGTGTACACGTTGAAATGAAACTAATTTTACGGATTATATCGCGGTTTATTCTTGACTAGCTGACCCGCGCAGCTCCACCCGCGCTTTAATTACATTTCGCTCCCCTTTTCTCCCTACTCCCTTGATTTATCTCTCTCCATCTCTCTCTCTCTCTTATAAGAAAAATCTAATTCTATGCTCTTTCTCTCCCCTCCCGCTTCGGTCCCCGTCACACTTCCCATCTTCCTCTCCCCGTTGTCCTCTCTGAACGCTCTCCCTCCTCTCTCTTCTCCCAACTTGCTCCCTCTCACTCCCCCCCCCTGCTCCACCTAACTCCTCCGATCACTCACTCCATCACCCTCCTCTCGTTCTATATATCCTCGTCAATCATGGTATCAGCGGCATAAAATATACTTTATAACCTATTCTAAGATCTACCCACAAAATTTCATACATAACGGTTCACCCATCTATTTAAAGACCTTGCCTTATGTTACTTAACCTTAACCTAGCGGCATGAAATATACTTTACCACCTATTCTCAGACCTACCCGAAATGCACACAAAATTTCATACAAATCGGTTCACCCATCTATTTAATAACCTTTTTTTTTTTTTTTGACGCGGGGGAATTCTTCGAAAGATTCCCGGGAGCTGTGGGGCTCGACCGGGGTATGTGGGATTCTTACCCACTAAAACCCCCGCGGCTGTCGCATCGGCACATGAGAGGGGAGACCCCAGGGCTCTCCGGTGGGATCTGCACCAGGGGCCCCTCAGTGCCTTGCCTTTGAGCCCGCCGCCGGGGGGCGCATTGTAGCCCCCCGGGAACCAGTCACGGTGCTCACGGGGACGGGGGTCGCAACCCCGCCGTCGTCCTCCTCGGAGTCGCCGCCGTACTCAATGGACGCTCAAGGGGCCCACACCCCGACCGTCCAGCGACTCCGAAGCTATTTAATGACCTTACCTTAACGTTGCTTAACCTTAACCTACCGGGATAAAAATTATCCTATGTCCGTTTACTGGTTCTAAGCTACCTCCCCACCAATTTTCAGCCGAATCGGTTAGGCCGTTCTTGAGTTATAAATAGTGTAACTAACACGACTTTCTTTGTTATAATATATAGATTGAAGTTCTATAGTTATTGTATTTTCAATTTCACCGATAGATGGCGCTGTTCATAATGTAAATCACGCTAACATCGTAAATTACTGTCTAATGATATTCGATAATGAAAGTTTTAAGTTTTCCGCATCTTTTATTGTTGCGACTGTAATACATACATAATCTAGTTTGGATCCGCTCGGGATTTACAGATTTTAACTTTTCAAAGATATAATGTCATATTGCTATCAGCAAAGTACTTAGAACAATACAGAAATCTAATGAAAATGACCTGGGTGTACCGGACCGGCTTACCCCTTACAAAAATTGACCCTTCGCCAATGCCATATCTTATGCAAACTAAATGTCTGCTCAGTCCCTATTGTATATAGCGTAATAATTCATATCTTAATGATTAACTGAACAGTCTATAATTACCCTATTCACATACAAAGGAAATTACGTGGTAATATGTGCAAGTAATGTTTCACTGCTTAGCCCCTATGAAACATAGCGTGATGTTTTATATACCAACTTACACCTTGACTTCTACACAACACATCAGTGAAAGTCCTATCAAAATCCATCCACGGGTTTTCAAATGATACCTGGACGAACAGAACGACAGACAGACAGACAGACAATAATTCCAAAAAAAATTGTTTTGGCCTCTATGTCGATAGTATAGTATTTTTCCAAAATTTCTATGTGGGGGGGCCCACATAGAAATTTTGGAAAAATATTCAATGTACAGAAAAAGTGCTCTTTGAGTTTTATTATAGTATAGAAGATTTTAATTATCCGACGTTTCGAATACTTTACAGCATTCATGGTCACGGGCGGACTGAGGTGGTAGCTGTCCAAATGTCATAGTTGTCTTAGGGTACCCTCAGGTCTTCTAATTATTATTGTTAGTCCGATCTACGCAGAAAGAGATTACAGTGTCTTGAGGTCTTGCAGTGGAATGCTTGTCTTTGGATTTGACTATGTTTATCACGGGATCCCAAGCAGGTGGTAGCACCCAGCCATCTTCTCTATTGAAATTTGGATGCTTTTTAATTTCAATAGCCTCTCGAATCATCCTTGGTAGGTAGCGCTGTTAAAAAACTCCGCTCCAAAATCTTAGTGCAATCTTATTGGTTAATATTTCTCCGTTTCTCCGCTCCGCTGCCTCGCTCCGCTCCGGTGGACAGGCAGCCTTATTGATGTTTGTATTATAATGTAGTGTACGGGCGGTACTCGGAGCTGCGCGCGTCAGACTTCGCGGCGATCCAAGTGGACGGCGGGTATCGCCGCGTGTGGGACACGGCGGTCGCGTCGCTCGCCGTCGTCGAGCAGTCCGCCAACGGGTTGGACGACCAGTCCGTGTTGCATTGGGAGGTGCTGTGGCCGGTGAGTTACAAAAAGTTATCCTGTGCCTAAACTATTGAATGTATCTGATAGTTTTTTTTGTGTACACTCCTAAAACATTACATCCTATTCGTGGTATCAATAAAACCTATACCGTCGTCACCACTCTGTATACAGTGGCATACGTATGTACAGAATATTACGGCCATACATTCGGTGACATGACAGCCAATGCATTCGTTGAAATACAGTATTTTTCTTCTTTTACACAAAAATATGGCTTCCATTAATTAATTGATTATTTCGCCAGTGTCAATTAATTAATCATCATCATCATCAGCAGCCGAAAACACGCCCACTACTGAACAAAGACCTCTCCCTTAAAAGGGAGGGGTTGCCATAGTCCCCACGCTTGGCAGGCGTCTTGGGGATTGCAGTATAGGTGACAGATAAATTCATAAGAAAGACGCTGCTGCCCGTCTACCTGTTCTCGCTTAGTCGAGATGAGAGGAGATGGGGGATGCAATTGTAACACGGCACCCCACGGCTAAATATGTAATTAAATAGCATTTGCAAAATAAATTATGTCATCAATTAATGATGAATAGAAAGAAGACTGAAAAGGACAAAGCCTTTTGAGTTAGTTTATATGTTAAATTAGTGCAGTGTAGTGCAGTGTAGAACAATAACAAAGTATCTTCGCCTTAATAGAGACAATAAGAAAAGTGCTATTGGACACATTCTTAATTTAATTTACTTTATTCGTTTAGGTTAAAATAATATTACTCATTAGTTTCAAGGCTAGATTGTAATTTATATGTTGAAACCGAACGGGATCACCATAAAGGGAAAAAAAGAAAAATTAATAATGAGAAAACGAAAATCGGAAAATTTGTGATCGCGGTCGCTACCACTAAGATGCCAACCAAACCAAACCAAACACCAAACCAAACCCACATACAACCAAACCAAACCAAATCTACATACAGAGTCATCCACGGCTTTAAGAGTTCAATGACTTCACTGAGGTTATTATTTCTCTCACAGCTATTTGCATCTAATAATGACGTAGACATGTGTTCGTTTACATACACATTCAGACACACCAATATGCATCAAAATACATTTGAAATCACCCACAGCCACCGACAGCCATATGCATTCGGTGACATATGCTCTATATTTATTGCAAACGAAATGAAAATTAATGAAATTATTTATTTCCATAATATCATTGTTTATTTCAATAAGCCTTAGCTTACTTTCAAACTCAAACTCAAAAATAGTTTATTTCAAATAGGCTTAACGCTAGCACTTTTGAAAGGTCATGTTTTTTTTTTAAAAGAAGCTACCACCGGATCACAACGCGGCCTCAACTGAGAAGATCCGGCAAGATACTCAGCGGGCTTGTCATTTTATCACTTTTTTTTTAAACAGTGTGTCATGTTACAATTAGATCAGGGCGACAGTGTGTCTTGCCGTTCAAAATATCAAATAAGACAGAAAAAAAAAATACAAAGTACAACAAACTAAAAAGCCAAAGGGATAGTAGTCGGACCAGTCCCCCCAAGCAGCACCCGCGCACGAGTTGACTCGAGCAGCAGCCATCACTCCCCTCAACCATATTGGAGGGAAGGGGGTGACCCGCCACACGAAGCCTTTGCAAACGAAATAAAAATAAATGAAATTACTTATTCCAAATATGCTTAACTTACCTTACTTTTGAATGGTCAATATTTTTTTAAAGCTACCAACATCGATATCTATCTTCTATATCTATCTTCTATCTATACTATAATAAAACTCAAAGAGCACTTTTTCTGTACATTGAATATTTTTCCAAAATTTCTATGTGGTGATACTATACTATCGACATAGAGGCCAAAACAATTTTTTTTGGAATTATTGTCTGTCTGTCTGTCTGTCTGTCTGTCGTTCTGTTTGTCCAGGTATCATTTGAAAACCCGTGGATGGATTTTAATAGGACTTTCACTGATGTATTGTGTAGAAGTCAAGGTATAAATTGGTATATAAAACATCACGCTATGTTTCATAGGGGCTAAGCAGTGAAACATTACTTGCACATATTACCACGTAATTTCCTTTGTATGAGAATAGGGTAATTATAGACTGATCAGTTAATCATTAAGATATGTATTATTACGCTATATACAATAGGGACTGAGCAGACATTTAGTTTGAATAAGATATGGCAGTGGCGAAGGGTCAATTTTTGTAAGGGGTAAGCCGGTCCGGTACACCCAGGACATTTTCATTAGATTTCCGTATTGTTCTAAGTACGTTGCTGATAGCAATATGACATTATATCTTTGAAAAGTTAAAATCTGTAAATCCCGAGCGAGTCCAAACTAGATCATGAAATTATTCATGAAATTTTAATGAAACTCCCCAAGTCCAGGTAGTGTATAGGTATTGTATTACAGTCGCAACAATAAAAGATGCGAAAAATTTAGAACTATCATTATCGAATATCATTAGACAGTAATTTACGATGTTAGCGTGATTTAAATTATGAACAGCGCCATCTATCGGTGAAATGAACATACAATCACCATAGAACTTTAATCTATATATTTAAAAGAAAGTCGTGTTAATGACACTATTTATAACTCAAGAACGGCTCAACAGATTTGGCTGAAAATTGGTAGGGAAGTAGCTTAGGAGCAGGAGACGGACATAAGATACTTTTTATACCTGTAGGTTAAGGTTAAGCAACGTTAGGTAAGGTCATTAAATAGATGGGTGAACCGATTTGTATGAAATGTTATGTGCATATCGGGTAGGTCTAATAATAGGTCATTAATTATATTTCATGCCGCTAGGTAAAGGTTAAGCAACATAAGGCAAGGTAATTAAATAGATGGGTGAACGGATGTGTATGAAATTTTGTGTGCATATCGGGTAGGTCAGAGAATAAGTCGTAAAGTATATTTCATGCTGCTGATACCATGATTGACGGATATATAGAATGAGAGGAGGGTGCAAGAGAGGACAGAGAGGGAGAAGGGATTCGAGGAGGGGGTGAGGGATCGGAGGAGTTAGGTGGAGCAAGGGGGGGAGGGTGAGATGGAGCAAGTTGGGAGAGAGAGATGGGGGGGATAGGGTTCAGAGAGGGGACAACGGGGAGAGGAAGAGGGGGAATGTGACGGGGACCGATGCGGGTGGGGGAAAGAGAGAGGAGAGAAAGAGCATAGAATTACATTTTTCTTATAAGGCTTCAATCCCGGCTGGGTCCTAAAAGAAAACGCGCATTGTTCCTTTTGGAACCACATGGGCTTGAGGGGATAATAGAGAGAGAGAGAGAGAGATGGAGAGAAATAAATCAAGGGAGGAGGGTGAAAAGGGGAGCAAAATGTAATAAAAGCGCGGGTGGAGCTGCGCGGGTCAGCTAGTACTATAATAAAACTCAAAGAGCACTTTTTCTGTACATTGAATATTTTTCCAAAATTTCTATGTGGGGATACTATACTATCGACATAGAGGCCAAAACAATTTTTTTTGGAATTATTGTCTGTCTGTCTGTCTGTCTGTCTGTCTGTCTGTCTGTCTGTCGTTCTGTTTTTCCAGGTATCATTTGAAAACCCGTGGATGGATTTTGATAGGACTTTCACTGATGTGTTGTGTGGAAGTCAAGGTATAAATTGGTATATAAAACATCACGCTATGTTTCATAGGGGGTAAGCAGTGAAACATTACTTGCACATATTACCACGTAATTTCCTTTGTATGTGGATAGGGTAATTATAGACTGATCAGTTAATCATTAAGATATGTATTATTACGCTATATACAATAGGGACTGAGCAGACATTTAGTTTGCATAAGATATGGCAGTGGCGAAGGGTCAATTTTTTTAAGGGGTAAGCCGGTCCGGTACACCCAGAACATTTACATTAATTTCTGTATTGTTCTAAGTACTTTGCTGATAGCAATATCACATTATATCTTTGAAAGGTTGGTTAAAATCTGTAAATCCCGAGCGAGTCCAAACTAGATTAGGGGGGGGGGGGGGTGTTTCATGAAATTTTAATGAAACTCCCTAACTCCAGGTAGTGTATAATAGGTATTGCATTACAATCGCAACAATAAAAGATGCGAAAAACTTAGAACTTTCATTATCGAATATGATTAGACAGTAATTTACGATGTTAGCGTGATTTACATTATGACCAGCGCCATCTATCGGTGAAATTGTACATACAATCATTATATTGTTACACATATGTGGAGACTAGTTAGCAACATGTTTCCACATAATTGTTACCTATTATTATATATTAGCCTGTAAGTCTACCTAACAATAAATAAATAAATAAATAACTAATCTTATTTAAATAAAAGAAAGTCGTGTTAGTTACACTATTTATAACTCAAGAACGGCCTAACCGATTCGGCTGAAAAGGTAGGGAGGTAGCTTAGAACCAGGAAACGGACATAGGATAGTTTTTATCCCGGTAGGTTAAGGTTAAGCAACGTTAGGTAAGGTCATTAAATTGATGGGTGAACCTATTTGTATGAAAGTGTGCATATCGGGTAGAATAGGTCATACGGTATTTTTCATACCGCTAGGTTAAGGTTAAGCTACATAAGGCAAGGTCATTAAATAGATGGGTGAACCGATTTGTATGAAATTTTGTGTGCATATCGGGTAGGTCTGAGAATAGGCCGTAAAGTATATTTCATTTCATGCCATTAGGTTAAGGTTAAGCAACATAAGGAAAGGTCATTAAATAGATGGGTGAACCGATATGTATGAAATTTTGTGTGCATATCGGGAAGGTCTGAGAATAGGTCATAAAGTATATTTAATGCCGCTGATACCACGATTGACGAGGATATATAGAACGAGAGGAGGGTGCAAGAGAGGAGAAAGAGGGAGAGGGGATTCGAGGAGGGGGTGATGGGTTGAGTAAGGGGGGAGTGAGTACTTCGGAGTCTCTGGACGCTCGGGGTGTGGGCCCTTTGAGCGTCCATTGAGTACGGCGGCGACTCCGAGGAGGACGGCGGCGGGGTTGCGACCCCCGTCCCCGTGAGTACCGTGTCAGGTTCCCGGGGGCCTACAATGCGCCCCCCGACGGCGGGCTCAAAGGCAAGGCACTGAGGGGCCCCTGGTGCAGATCCCACCGGAGAGCCCTGGGGTCCCCCCTCTCATTCATGTGCCGATGCGACAGCCGCGGGGGTTTTAGTGGGTAAGAATCCCACATACCCCGGTTGAGCCCCACAGCTCCCGGGGATCTATCGAAGATTTCCCCCGCGTCAAAAAAAAAAAGGGGGAGTGAGAAGGAGCAAGTTCGTTGAAGATAGAGGGGGGGAGAGTTCAGAGAGGGGACAACAGGGAGAGGAAGAGGGGGATTGTGACGGAAACCGAAGCGGGAGGGGGAAAGAGAGAGGAGAGAAAGAGCATATAATTAGATTTTTTTTATAAGAGAGAGAGATATGGAGAGAAATAAATCTAGGGAGGAGGGAGAAAAGGGGAGCAAAATGTAATAAAAGCGCGGGCGGAGCTGCACGGGTCAGCTAGTAATATATAAACTAGATAAACATTCACGAACAAAATGACATCTAAAATGTGGTCGCGGCGAAATCAATGTATATACATCATAGATAGGTACATAATTACATATCGCATCGATAATCATAATAATTTATATATTTCAATAATTTTATATTGTATATCCTAATTATTTTTCAAACAACTTATTAATGTAATTTTACTCATTGGGCTATCTAGTTTCTATAGACTTTTCAGTTTTTGTAATATCGCTACGATTTACTCTGTTATATTATATCGTCTGTTGTTACTTAGCGTTTCACCCGGTATAAAGGTATTTACCTATTTAATTTTTTTTTATCGCAGAGACTGTTCGCAAATAGAGATTATGTATACATAAGAAGGCACAAAGAGTACGATGTCAAAGGCAAGTGTTTGCCGCACAAAGACTCCATATTCCGACCCACAAAATGCGAGATAAAGGTGTCAACGGAACGGCCGAGCGTGCACTCAAACGCGAAACGGAAATCTATGGAAGCGTACGAGAGGAACAGAGAGGGAGATGGTAAAGATAAAGTGTATATCATAGTGTCGCGGTCGTGCGAACATCCGGACGTGCCCGAAACGAAGAGTGCCATACGAGTGACGGAGTATTGGAGTCATATGGTTGTGAAGACCCTGGATGGAGAGGAAAAGGTGAGAATTTCTCATCATCATCAGCCGGAAGATGTCCACTGTTGAACAGGAGGGGCGGGGGGGGGGGGGAGGGTGTATTATGGCGCTCTAACGGGAAGGCCCCTTTGACCGCCATAATAAACGACAGTTCTGGGATAATTCACACATGGTCATCTGATCCCAAACTGGGCAGAGCCTGTACTATGAGTACCAGATAACTGATACTAATACTTTTTGTAAATACGTACTTAAATAGATAAATAACACTCAGACACTTGGTGGGAATCGAACCCACGACCACAGTCAGCAGCCAGGGTCACTAACCACTAGACAAACGGGCCCGTCAAACTATGGGTACAATGATTGCCTTACGAAAGTCCCACATGTCGACATTATTATTTATAACATGGGCTGTTACACCCGTACTTTTAGAAGGCTTGCGTGGGAACGAATCCAACACGTAGAGGCCTGTTGGGAGAAATTAATGGTAGGTAAGGGACACACCTGTCAGGATCAACTGCTGGAAATGAGATATAAACAGCAGTTGACTAGCAGGTGTAGGGACTATTATACAACGTGTTACAAAATACCCCGTATTAAATATAATTAATCATCAAAGTCAAAAATGTTGTTATGTAGTACGGTTAGGTCTTAAACTTTCTGTTGCTCCGCGAATTAGGTAGCAATGTAGGTATGTACCTAGTTCTGCGTAGTTTACTTTTGAATTTTACTGAAATAGGGTTTGTACATCAGTGAAAATAATAATATTTTTTTATTTATTTTTTACGGGGTATTTTGTAACACGTTGTATATATGTAGAAAGATTTCTAGTTTGTTTTATAGTGAGCATTTGGTGGACTCAACACTGGGCTATTGCAAAAGGCCGGGTCACTTGCCACAATTAGTGTACTAATTATATTTTGGCAAGCGGTGACTTGCCACCCACTAGATGGGTTCTCCATATGCCCGTCCGAAGACGACGGAGTGCAACACCGGTGTGAGTGGCTCAGGGGTGTCGAGAGGTGTGCTACGCTTCCTCCGTAATTAGTCGCGGCGTTCTGCCCTTTAACACTACCACCCCTGGAGCATATAGATCTTAACAGCTTCTCTCTGGCCCCCTTCATATTTCACTCGACCGACTCTCTGGAGCACTCGGGTCTGTGGTGTCGTTTTTTTTTTTTGGGAATGATGGACGCTGTTGGCCGCAGATGGCCATTACAGCTTCACCGGACAATAGGAGGCGAGCGCTTAAAGCGCTCTAGCCTTAACGGCAGAAGTAGCGACGAGCTCAAGGGCACCTCAGGGAGGCACGGCCTCGGCTTGGGCTGTCGCTTAAGAGAGGGCTGAGTTTACCACCGGTTCACAACGCGCCCCCACTGAGAAGAACCGGCAAGAAACTCAGTGGGGTGATCCTTCGGCCTCGCCGGCGAGACCGGTGTCTGATCGTGGTGTCGTTACGCACCAACAGCTCGCCACAAGCTGCCCTGCGGGCTTATTATTAATGTCGACTATGGTATACGGTGCAGTCGGGCATGGAGTTCGTGTTGACGTACTACGACGAGCCGGCGGTGGGTGGCATGCCGAGCAGTGTGGCGGCGTGGGCGTCCGGCCGCGCCGCGCCCGCCTACTTGCAGCGCATGCGCGCCGCCGCCGCACACTACCGCGCCTGGAGGCACGCGCACCACCAGGTCAGTGGCCACTGTAGGTACTCAACCATTGGTATCAACAGAAGTCTCCGGAATCCCGCTTATTAGCAGCAGCAGCCCCCTCCCCCTTCCACGGTGCTTGGAGGCACGCGCACCACCAGGTCAGTGGGGACTGTAGGTACGCAACCATTGGTAACAGCAGAAGTCTCCGGAATCCCGCTTATTAGCAGCAGCAGCAGCAGCCCCCCCCCCTCTTCCAAGGTGCTTGGAGACACGCGCACCACCAGGTCAGTGGGGACTTTAGGTGATCAACCATAGGTAACAGCTCCCCTCGCTTCGGAAGCCCGCTCACTAGCAGCAGTACCCCCCTCCTCACAATCCACCAGGTAAGTGAAGACTGTACTTGACCATGGGTAACTACTCGCTAGCAGCAGTTTTTTATACTACCAATGTGGCAAGTAAGCGTGCGGCCCGCCTGATGGTAAGCAGTCACCGCGGTCTATAGACGCTAGCAACACAAGAAGAATCACTAGCGCGTTGCCTACCCTTAACAATGGCGTGCAGTCCATATAGACAAAAAGACTTTACCTACCTTAGGACTTCTCTGAATAGGCATGATGTCTAATTTTGAAAAAATACTCTATAATGTACTTACGGGTCTACTATTGCCGAAAATAATAATATTTTGTATTAAATTTTCAATTAACAGCAATATTTTCAATTTTTAAAATAGAGTTTGAATTTCATTCCAAAACGATGGCCGGTGCATGGCGCCATTTTGTGACGTCACTAAGGTGTAAATAAACATCAGTCTCGGTATAAAAGTGAATCATTGTATGAAAGAAAAAGTTGAGTTGACAGTTGTTTATTTACACAGGATTGACGTCATTCACGCTGATCAGCGTTTATTACAAAATGGCGATTAGCTGTATTTGAGTAATTTATTTGCTTAAATATCACGAAAATCTCTCTCTTATTATGAAAATGAGAAGCAATTTTGGAATCAGTGCAATCTGGTCTAATTTTTAAATATTTACCACAGATTTATTGATATTATGTTGCAGTCATCATGCCTATTATCAAAATATAATAATCCCCCCCTCCTGGCCGAAACGACCACAGCAGCCAATCTTTCACAATTTCAGCCTTGTACACAGGATATATTATAGTGCACAAGGGCTTGCGTAGACACAAGTGCACTCTCTCTTCCTTTATATAATACCGCGCAGGACCGACTTTTTACATGCCCATCCGACGCATGGATCATCTTACTTTACAGACAATCAGGATGATTTTATCAAAGAAATTAGATATTAGCCTTTTTTGCCTACCCTGTCAAAAAGGTGTGTCCACGCCACTGACCCTTAAGATATTGTTATTGTATGTGTCGCCGGAACAATGTTTACACAGTGCTGCTTGGCGGCAGAATACTGGACGGTCCTAGGAACATACCTGGGAATGGTCACCAGCCCCCCTTACTTCGGGATCCCGTTCACTAGCAGCAATAGACCACGTTACCCCCCCCCCCCCCCCCCCGCTCTTCCACGGTGCCTGAAGAAACGCGCACCGCCAGGTCAATGGTCAAGTCAAAAATTATTATGCAAACAATTTTTGTGGTCCTTGTTGACACCATGTCAGCGTATCCCCTTATCCTTGCTGGTCTCAAACATTAGCTCATAAATATCGATATTTACTGCGGCACTCATAAACGTCACTTATCGTTAATTCTAATTAAGTCTGTTTACATAATTAATTCGGCTCTCGATTTCATGAATTGGATTTAATAACCATTAACTCAAATTGACGTTTATAAAGGCGGCAATTAGTTTATTTAAAGCGATTTTTGTTTTAATTACCTCCAGGACACGCCAGATTTTAAACCATTCGCTACGAGTCCCAAGCCGACGTCCAACGAACAATACGTACTGACGCCTGTGCGGGAAGAGGATATGGAGGTAAGATAGATCTGTATTTTTTCTTTTTAATGATAATACACACGAATGCAAAAAAAAAAACAGGTATACTGAACACATGCAGACGTGTCCGTAAATTTCTATTATTGAATTAAGAATCTGAGACACTTGGCTAAAGCCGGTGCCTTAGAGAACACCTCTCCTTTCGCCTGGAGAGAGACAGACAAATCTGAAAACAATAATAATATCCTGGAGCAATACACATGTGATTTTGCAATGGAAACTTTCAATCGGTCCTCGGGACCCTATTGGCGGTGACCCCTGCCTGGCAGGGTCCAGGGTATGTGGGATTCATAACCACTGAATCCCCCGTGGCAGTCACATCGGCACATGAGATGGGAAACCTGGGCTTTCCGGTGGGATCTCCTTTGAGTATGCCGCCGGGGGGCGCATTGTAGCCCCCGGAAACCAGACACGGTGCTCAATGGACCTCTAGGGCAATGTAGACCTAGACGTCCACGAACGTCCTAGGGTCTAGCGACTCCGATAGTTGCCCGTTATTTAGGGTCCCGGACGTAGGGCTGAGGGTGGTATCTAATTAGTAAAAATCTTTCTTTAAATGGTGTCCACTGTGATTTTGGATCGGTCATGCTCGCCATCGTAATGTGTCTGCTTGTGGCGGGTCACCCCCTTCCCTCCAATATGGTTGAGGTAGTGATGGCTGCTGCTCGAGAGAACTCGTGCGCGAGTTTTGCTTGGACTGGTCCGACGACTATCCCTTTGGCCTGTTATACTTTGTCCATTTTATTATTGGTTTTTTGACAGCTCGACGTTTGAAGTTTATAGGAACGTGAACATAGTATGTAAACGAAATAATCGATATCGAAAAATGTACATTCGATTAAATATTTTTTTGATCCTGACGTCTCATGTTAATGTTTCAACTTTAAAAATTTATTGTCTTTCTTTGTTGTATTATGCATGAGGCCCTCAAAATAAAATGAATGAAAGTTAATGTAAACAAGAAGAAAGCATTTATTTCTATCGATTATTTGTAATCTGTGGCACAATCGTAGTAATCGATATGTGTGGCAACTCACTAAAGTGCGGTACGCGTCCATGAAGTACCATATTATTTCTGTGAATTTTGTAACTTTAATAATACGAAACTTTATGGGCGTCAGGTGTCAAAAAACCAATAATAAAATGGACAGAGTATAGTTTGTTGCATTTCTCTAAATTCTCGTTTAAAAAAAAAGTGAAAAATTGCTAAATTTCTTGCCGGATCTTCTCAGTTGAGGCCGCGTTGTCATCCCGTGATATCTTTTAAAAAAAAATCGACTGTTCAAATTAGAAAGTTAAGCTTATTTGAAATAAATAATTTGAATTTGTATATTTTTCTGTAGAGTTCAAATCTAGGCCCGGTAATAGTGGATCCTGAAGTTGCGACCCGGGACCAGGCCACGCAAACGGACAGCGACTACCCTGAGACCAATATTAAGCCCAAGCCCAAGGTCGAGGTGACCCACGTCGCGGTGGTCAAGGTCGACAAGTGTGTGGCCCCCGACACGCTGACCAAGGAAGTGAAAATGGTACGTATAGCTTGACTTACTAATTATACTAACTAGAAAACTCAGTATTGAGTTAAACTAAGTGCGTTAGTGCGTCCATTGAGTACGGCGGCGACTCTGAGGAGGACGGCGGCGGGGTTGCGACCCCCGTCCCCGTGAGTACCGTGTCAGGTTCCCGGGGGGCTGCAATGGGCCCCCGGCGGTGGGCTCAAAGGCAAGGCACTGAGGGGCCCCTGGTGACCAGATCCCACCGGAGAGCCATGGGGTCCCTCCTCATGTGCCGATGCGACAGCCGCGGGGATTTTAGTGGGTAAGAATCCCACATACCCCGGTCGAGCCCCACAGCTCCCGGGGATCTTTCGAAGATATCGCCCGCGTCAAAAAAAAAAAAAACAATGTGCGTTAGTGCACTGGAATTTTACTGTCTGTCAGTCCGATTTTATACGGTCCGATTTGTCATGTAAAAAGTAATATTATTATTTTAACAATAGGAAACATTTCAGGAGCCTCCGCCCCCCTCGGAGGTGGAAGAGAAAACCGAAGACGAAGAGATCGCGAACACGAACGGAAGCTGGTGGAGATATCTGTACCCTTTCTATTATTTCGTCTGAAAAACCGGTTTCATGGTATGAACGAGGTTCAAAAATAACGAAATAGTTTAACGATGTTATATAATTAGTTCAAATGATCAATGAACAAATCGATTAACAGCTTAATTAAATTGGTCTTCTAAAGAACTATAAAGTTCAATTAAATAATAGTTTAGTTCATGTAACCAGTGATGTAACCCAGTTCAACTGAAGCGTAGTTTAAATAGGTCATGCAATTTACATATGATCTAATAGCCTTTCAGGATGGATTGCGATAAGTAGAGACTCATAACCTAATAGTTTAATTTTAATAGTCAGTATTTTAATGCACGTACTCGTATGCATGTGTATTAGTTGATTTACTGTCATAGTACAGGCTCCGTCTAGTTTGGAAACAGATGGTCGTGTGTGGTTAGTTCCAGAATGTTATGTAATATTTTATTTCACAGTGACGCGCTAATATGAATTGACCATATTACCTAAGGACTTGCGTCCGTTATTTTCGTATGGATTGTTAGATAACTGGCCGCACACACCGCACTGTATTTTCAAACGGTGACACTATTTGAATTAATCGCCCATTACAAGCCGGTTCAAGTGAGCTATAAAATAACGAAAAAGATCAACTGAACTATAGTCACAACCTTTTTTTTTTGACGTGGTGAAACCTTTAAAAGATCCCCGTGATATTTGGGGCTCGACCGGGGTATGTGGGATTCTTACCCACTAAAACCCCCGTGGCGGTCGCATCGGCACTTGAGGGGTCCCCAGGGACCCAGGTCTCTCCGGTGGGATCTCCCCTCAGTGCCTTGTCTTTGAGCCCGCAGCCGGGGGGCGCATTGTAGCCCCCCGGGAACCAGTCACAGTGCTCACGGGGACGGGGGTCGCAACCCCGCCGTCGTCCTCCTCGGAGTCGCCGCGGTACTCAATGGACGTTCTAAGGGCCCGAACGTCCAGCGACTCAGAAGATAGAGTCACAACCAAGCTCAACTGAGCATTATAAGCTTAGTGCACATGCTATGTTTTGGATTATTTTTATTTTATAGTTTTAGTGAAGTCACGTGCAATTTTTAGATAATATTTTAATTTTAATGTAATATATAATTCGTATTGTAGATAATGGGGTCATCCTAACTAATAGATTTAAAAATATCATATGGAACATGTCTTTTTATTTTGTAACACTTTATAAGCGATGGCTTGGCCGCAATCCTGCCTGATGGTAAGCGGGGTCGCGCTGCGGGATGGTAAAGTGCTCTAGCTTATAGTAAAGAGAACATTGTGTAAATCGGATTGCTAGGTAAGAAGCAGAAGGTGCAACGAGATACCGTAACTTGGCAAGATTCGTTAGATGCGGAGAAGTCATTTTTAGGTCTCTGGTTATCAAGCGGGACGCGGGGAACAAGGTAACATCGTTCCGGGCGCACTATTGGTTAGCCGGTCGAGCCTTGCTCCCCGCAACTCGTCTACGTCCCGTTCGCTCCCGAGTACACTTGCGTGCACTAAAATAGTTCACTTTGATTTTGTTTTGTTCTTGTCACAAATTCTTGAAAATGTTATTTTATCACTAATTAGATTCCGACTTTTCATCCTGTAACCAACGGCCCGGAAGCCTTAAATCAGTAATTACTTTCTCGCAATATTTTATTTCTTACACTTTATTATATTTCAATCATTCCACTGTTTTTCTTCTTTTTGTGGCATGTTTCAAAAATACTGCAATACAATGGCTATATATTATTGACCATGTATTGTTGCAACTAAGTGCAAACTTTCCCCCGCTACGCCGAAACCTTGCCAAGTTACGTGCGGCTGTATCTCCTCTGCCTTCAGCGCGTCTTCTTCACAGAGCACTGGATTTATTATGCGCAAGAACATAAGTCTCGAAGGCAGGACGCACGCGTGATGGTAAGCGACACGCACTCCCATGGTCACTTTTAAGCCTCTTGAGCCCAGCGATTTACACAGCTATAGCGCCGTAATAATTGGTGGTAGAGTATCTGACACTGTGGTGGTACCTACCTGGTCGGACCCTTGCACAAGGGCCTTCCACCTTTTCTGTGGTGGGGAGGAACTCTTCAAAAAGTAGTCCATCTCCTTAGGGCTCGTTAGGGGCGGAGGCCGGATTATGTGTGATTTTACCTGCTATAACCACCACGGTGGCATTCATCAACCCAACGGAGAGAATGGGCACTCGATCTGACCTCGCCAGTCAGGGACCTGACATCTAGTAAAGTAGTGTGTCGATATCCTTATTACATTTTAAACTACACCCCGTATTATTTTAGTTCACATTTTATAGGACTTATACGTATTTCGCACAAATTAATATAAAATTCGAAACATTCGAAATGTAATTCGTTAGTGAGTCGTTTTATTTCTGAAAGCTGAGAACGCCTGCTATTATTTTAACCAAAGTTTAGTTATGTTCCATATTTAAATAGAAAATATATATTTTTAAATTAGCTTTCTGAGTATTGGTCTTGTAAGCACTGCCATTGTTACAATGTTTAATGTAAAAAAAGATTTAGGCAATTTTATCGTGTCTATTTATTGTTCAAATTTGTTTTAAAAACTAAAATTGTTTATGTGAATGCATGAATTAGAGACATGCTCAGTACAAAAATGGGAAAGGGGATGTTGGCTATTGATTTTACCTGTTCTACATTTTTATTTTCATCTCATAAAAAAAAAACAATTCACACCGAGGAATTAAACTTGATGTATCAATTAAATACATTATTCGATTATTACGAGATTTGTGTTATGAGATGATTGTGCTAGAAAATATTCCAAAAGTATCTACATAGTTCCAGTGGGCAATTCAAAATAACTGGCTGACTCTTATTTTTTCTCGCGAAAGCGTAACGCGGGAAAAAGCGCGCTTGTATTTTTTGTGTACTGTATGGCTTCGTTACAAAGGCCTTTAAGTCAATATAAAAAAAAACAAAATGTGTGGACAGTTCCATCCGGAATAATGGTGACGTTTCATAGAAATCATTGGATGTACGAAAAATTTACTGAAAATAAAGCGATACGATTTTTCTGAAAGCAAGACAATACCTAACCCCCTTCCTTAGACCAGGATAAAGTATCCATATGTTTTGAACTATTGTTCTTTTATGTTAATTTAGATTATAGGTAGGTGCAATGCAGCAATATCCAATGCATTAATATGTAAATAATATAATATAATTTTATGTATAGATTGTTAAAATTGGGAATTCAAATCTATTAATTTGTTAGTAAATAATTACGAAACTATGTATAATTGACTTTCATTTCTTTGTAATCACAATTATTTTAAATACTACCTACTTTAAGAAAACCATTAAACTAGAATCTAGAGTTACGTGAATTATAATTATAATATAATACACTTAAAGTATTCAAGTAGTCTCGTTATATTTGATACCAATAATCTTCGTCTTAAACTTAACTTCCAAAGTTAAAAATGATACTTATAGCCTTATGTCGCCTTCCCTGAGACCTGGTGGATGGTTACTCCCATACCAAAAACAATGTTCACACCAAAGACCATCTTCATTCCCAAACCAAACACCATGGTCATTCCCATGTCAAAGATCACGGTCACTCCCAGACCATGGCCACTCCCACACTAAAGACCATGGTCACTCCCACACTAAAGACCATGGTCACTCCCACACTAAAGACCATAGTCACGCTCACACCAAAAACCATGGTCACTCCCACACTAAAGATCATGGTCATGCCCACACTAAAGGCCATGGCCACTCCCACACCAAAGACCATAGTCACGCTCACACCAAAGACCATGGTCCCGCCCACACCAAAGACCATAGTCACGCTCACACCAAAGACCATAGTCACGCTCACACCAAAAACCATGGTCACTCCCACACTAAAGATCATGGTCATGCCCACACTAAAGGCCATGGCCACTCCCACACCAAAGACCATAGTCACGCTCACACCAAAGACCATGGTCCCGCCCACACCAAAGACCATAGTCACGCTCACACCAAAGACCATGGTCCCGCCCACACCAAAGACCATGGTCACTCCCACACCAAATACCATAGTCACGCTCACACCAAAGACCATAGTCACGCTCACACCAAAGACCATGGTCACTCCCACACCAAAGACCATAGTCACGCTCACACCTAAGACCATGGTCACTCCCACACTAAAGACCATGGTCACTCCCACACCAAAGACCATAGTCACGCTCACACCAAAGACCATAGTCACGCTCACACCAAAGACCATGGTCACTCCCACACCAAAGACCATAGTCACGCTCACACCTAAGACCATGGTCACTCCCACACTAAAGATCATGGTCACTCCCACACCAAAAACCATAGTCACGCTCACACCAAAAACCATGGTCACTCCCACACCAAAGACGGATCAAAGGACACATTATAAGTCAAAATGCTCCAAGCCTAGTCATTATACACATACATAGGGGTGGGGTAAAACAAGACACATTCACAAAGTAAACTGAACACTTTATTTATCAATTGACAAAGAACTCGTTCGAGCGTTGGTTCTGGTTGTGGCGCCACTTGCAGGCCCAGTTCCAACAAGACATGCCGGCCCACGGCTCGTCCGTGTAGAACACTTGCCCGTTCTGGTACATCTGCAACACAAGCGTCACGTCACTCACGTGAGTTGGGTTAACTTACTTCGGAGTTACACGTTTGGGATCTGAGCTCTAGAAGTTCAGTGAGTACGGTGGCGACTTCGAAGAGGATGGCACCGTGGCAGGTACCGGGGGCTATAATCTGACCCCCAGCGGTGGTAAGCCAAGCCACCAAGGGGCGCCAGATCCAACTGAAAAACCCAGGTCGACTGCCTCGGAGGTTTCGGTGGGTAAGAATCCAACATACTCCGGTTGACATCCCACAGGTTCCCGGGGACCTTTTAAAGGTTTAACTAGGGAAAGTAATTGCAAAGAAGATGCGACGAAAGAAAAGGAGCTTAATGGCTGCGCCCTTCCCTACACGGTCATATCACTCTAATCCCTTTTTTGTTCTCCTATTAGGGAAAAAGTAAAAGTTACCAGGTTTTCGTAGGTTTTTACATACCTACTAAAACCTCGCACACCGTCGTCCATGGTGTGCGTGCAGAGACTGGCCACTCCGTTGAGACCTTGCCAGAGTCTCTCCAGCACTGGATTCTCGGTAGAGCCAGTGCCGGATTAGCCATATAGCAAAAACTACGGGCCCAGCGCCCTGGGGGCCCCGCACGGTCGCATTTTACCCCTAAACTTTAATACCTAATACAAGTCTAGAGCCTTGCGGGAGGCCTCAATATATGATTAGCTACGAGCCCCACGCTGGCTGGAACATAGAATGCACGCTTCCTCTCGCGACGACGCAGGACTTACACCGCGTTATCAACCGCCTCGGGGATCACTCCTAAGCACATGTTTCAGTAAAAAAACTCACGAACGAAAGGTCCGAGCTTTTGTACGTGACACCATCATAGCCGAAGCGGAACACGAAGTTCATGGAAAATATGGAGAAGATGCATCGGACGTCCGTCGTGGCTGGGATGAAGTACCGGTACGGGCCGCACCAGTACGAGATCTTCGGCTCATACTCGACCGACTCAGGGAACTCCTCACGCGGGTTTATCCTGAGAGAAAATTATGTTTTATTTTTAATAAAACTTGGTGACGAGACGTGTAGTTCGTTCGCCTGATGGTAAGCGATACGCCCACCAAAGACAGTTGTATTGTATAGGCGCTAGTCAGCTGAAACGTTAGTAATTAGTTAAGTCTCATTTGTCCGGTAATTTCTCAAAAGCCCGTGCACGACCTAATGACTATTTGATGCTAAATGATGGACACATTAGGAATACTTGTACCAGGGGTTACCAATGTACCTACTACCTTTTTTTCGTCGTACATAAGATTATTGGCTACCTAACTAGTTAGGTACGTTTCCACTGAAGCGGAGCTGAGCTCCGCTATGCCCAGCTCGGGGCCGTGTGATCATATACTTTATTTGTAAGTCTGCTCCGCCCCGCCCAGCTGCTGTTATAATAGGCCTCTGATTTGACTTTACAACTGCTGTCTAGATCAAGGTCTAGATGACAAGAACCGAAACTGATATGTCCGTCTGTCAGTATGTGACATCATCAAGAAGCTTATAGGGACATCATTGTACTGTGAGTGGAACGGTTTTGGATGTTTTTTTTTTTATTTGAAAGCATGTTTACACATGTTACTGAACTAACTTGTAGATGCACTGCGCGTCGCTCCAGTTGTCGTCGGAGTGGCAGTACAGGCCCTGGCTGGGGTCCTTCGCTTGGAACTGCTCCGCGTGCGGACCTACGTAGGTCGTCTCAGAGTGCCGGTGGTAGAAACCAATGAACGCGAACGCGCCTGCCACGAATGGAAACCATTTACTTATTTATTTACATAATATTAGGCCTATCGGCTACAACAATAACAATATGAAAAATATAAATTAATAACTAAAGACCCATTGCAGTGGCGGTCCGAGAGGGAGTGGGGTCGTAGAGGTCATGACCCCTCCCCCCAAATCCATATTCGTACATGGCAAAATTGGGTAGCGGCTAAGATGTCTAGGTACAAGACCAACGGAACCGTCAAATATGCCCCCCCCCAAAATCGTCGGCTGCGACCGGGCCTGACCCATTGACAAGTCTCCACTGATAGTAACAAAATATTACAGGATAGATAGAACTGTTCAATAACAAAAAATACAGTAGATACACATTTCAGTAACTTTATCGATACCTACCTACCCATTAGTGAGAATTCTAATAATTGGTTTGAAAGAATATACAGTTCAGCTTCCTTCGCATCGCTGCAGGTCTGGTAACCATTTCATCTGTTACCTACACATGAAAAGCTCTCTCCCGCTTTTATCAAAATGTAAAATCGCACTTCCATATTATACTCATCTGTCGACTAGGAGACAGACTTAGCCTGCCTTGCAATCCGTCATCAAGCTTTGGAGCGCAATCGCGTAAGGAATTCCATACGACCGAAGGGCCTGTATGTATTATAAACACGGTCTAGTGATAGACACCCTGGCCGGTATCCAATAGGTCATTATAATCGGATAGGAAGACCGATGAAAGAAAATTGTTTCATTCCTCTACAGAAGCCAGAAGCAACGAGTTGGGGAGGCAAATGGCAATAGGTACCTATATCTGCGGGCCTTAAAAAGGCCACAAAAAGCCCTTCATCTAAAAGGAATTCGTATTCTGCAATCCCAGCAGATCCTTCGCTTTTTGTAAAATAGTTACACATTTTAGGTGAATCACACTCAATTAATTTATTAGCACTAACTAGCAGACTAATTCGGGAAACTACGCGATATCTTCTCGTCCGAAATACCGCAGTGCCTGAAGACGAAGGTTTTTTAACCAGTGTGTGTTACCAGTGATGACATATGGTACTGAGACGTGGTCTCTAACGGCTGGCCTTTTAGAGAAGTTCAGAGTCACACATGCTCGGAGTTTCTTTGCTCGACAGAATCCGAAATGTGGAGTTTCGCCGAAGAACCAAGGTCACCGACATAGCTGTCAGAATCTGCAAGTTGAAGTGGCAGTGGGCAGGCCACATCGCTCGAAGAACCGATAACCGTTGGGGAAGAAAGGTTCTCGAGTGGCGACCACGAACCAAAACACGCAGCGTAGGCAGGCCTCCCACTAGGTGGACAGACGACATAGTGCGCGTCGCAGGTAACCGGTGGATGCAAATAGCCAATTGTCGTTCATTGTGGCGTTCTATGGGGGAGGCCTATGTTCAGCAGTGGACGTCTCCCGGCTGATGATGATGATGAATTAGCAGACTCAAAAACTAAACCGTAACTTACTCATATTATGATTCACCGAAAGAGGCCTTTTTAGACCTGCTACTCTCACCTTTCTCTCTGTTTAAATATACCACCTGCGGTCTGGTAGACTCAGAGTTATTTATGGACATACACCACCATTTGTTGTAGGGGGAGTGCCTACAGCATGCGCGTTGTGTTCTTTATACGTAGTAGGTACAAATACCTCTGAAAGTATAGCAATGCGGTTTCCTCTCACTGGCGAGGATCATCTGCGCGTCCTCTTGGTTGTGTGCCGACACTATGTAGTAGGATGTGTCTAGGCATTTGAATTCTGTAACAAATAACATTGTTGTATTTAGTACACACATCAAAAGTGTCTAGGGATCAACATATATTTTTGCAATAACTTTTCTCCTGATTGATATTAATTAAAATTTTCTTTAAGGATTCATCAAATAAAGTGTTTTCGTTTGTCACAGTAACGATAAACCAAGTCACCTTTGCATTAATAAAGAAATTTGCCATTTTCCTAATAAAGGGATTTTTGACATTTGAACCACTAACACAAAAGTTCGAAAAAAAGACTGAAATAACAGTTTTCTTTAAAATTTTATTGGGTAACTTAAACAATTAATAATCCGTGTTTCTACCGCGAACACTAACAACACAAGAACATCGGTTTGGCATACTCAAAATGAGTTCATCCAAATCACGCTGTGGAATGGCCGCCCATGTTCGTTGCAACAACAAAAAAAGGTCTTCTTGCGACTGGATACCCTCCATATTCGGCAGAGCTCTTCTCTGTAGCATATCCCATGCATGCTCAATCGGGTTCAAGTCTGGCGACTGAGCAGGCCAGGGCAGGACATTGATGTTAGCTGCGGCGAGAGTCTGTCTTACAACTCTTGCGGTGTGCGGTCGTGCATTATCATGCATTAACTGAAATAAGGGACCGATTTGCACTTGTAGAGGAACGATGACGTCTGATACAATCGTCTCAGCATAAATTTGAGCGTTGAGGTTGCCTCTGATCCAAATCAACTCAGTTCTTCCGCCGATCCAAATACCCGCCCATACCATGATGGTTCCACCACTATAAGGATGGACTTCCTGGCAGGATTTTAATCGCTGTTGGCGTCCAGGGGTTCTCCAGTGTCGTATACGTCTTGTATCCGGTCTCATACCAAAACGAGACTCATCAGAAAAGCACACGAAACGCCATTGTTCTTCTGCCCAATTTCTGTGTTCAAGAGCCCATTGATATCGAATCCTACGATTGTGCATTGCTATAGGTGGTACCCGTAGCGGTCTTCGGGAATGAAGGTTCACTTCATGCAAGCGGTTTCTGACTGTTTGGTCGCTAATTAAGTTCCCTGAAGAGTGATGAAGCCTCACGGCTAACATCATGGCAGTTATTGTTGGAGCTCTTCGAGTTAAGATTTGAATATATCGGTCTTGTCTCCGTGTGGTGCAGCGATACCGTCCTCCATGGCGCTCAGCCACGGTACCAGTGCTTCGGTAACGTGTCCAAAGTCGACTGATAACACTCTGACTTGTATTCAGAGCTAAAGCCACAGTACGTTGCCGGGAACCAGCTTCTATCATTCCCACGGCTCTGAGCATTTCTTCCCTGCTTAAATGACGTCGCCGCTCCATAATAACGTTGGTTTTAATCAGTAGTAGGGAAACAGTAGCACTAATAATGTCTTCAATGCGTTGTATGTTTTTATAGGGAAAATATTGACAGCTGATTTTCATCTTTTACTCGAATTTGATTCACAGTTCCTGATTCAAATTATGAAATGCACCAAAAAGGATCCATATAAATTTATAAAATCATAAATTTATTACAAAGCCACATCTCAATCTCAAGAAATCCGCTTAAAAATGCTTGATCCCTAGACACTTTTGATGTGTGTATTTAGGGCCTATGAACCATTGAGTTAATGCTATGAACACTGAGTTTTTTAAACGCACCGTCGCCGCGTCGCAAGCGTAGACGCGCGTGCTTATTGATACAAACGCGCGTTTTTATCGTTACGAGCGGAAACAAACTAAGTACATAAATGTGGAATGAGAAACGCACTGCCAACGCGCGTTTTCATGATTACGCATTATAAAACGCGGTGTACGTACCCCTTAGGTACCTATTAATCAGACACAGGCCTCGCCGGCGAGGCCGAGGGGTCGTACGCATGCGACCTCAACGACGTGCATCACCTCACTGAGTTTCTTGCCGATTCCTCTCAGAGGGGGCGCGTTGTGAACCGGTGGTGGAATCAGCCTTCTCTACGACAGCCCAAGTCTAGACCCTGCCCTTCTAGCTGGAGCGCCACAAGCGCTCGCCTACTCTTGCCCGGTGAAGCTGTAATGGCCGTCTCAGGCCAACAACGACAATCCTCCAAAAAATCCGCACGCAAAATACGCGCTTCGACGTAGAGTTGCGGAAACCGGCCCGTTATACCAATACCAATCCTCCAAAAAAAGGTCCTGTAAGTTTTTATTCACACAAAGTCGAACCTGGCCCTCTAGCTAGACTATGAAACATTCAACAAGCGTTATAACGTTAATAAAAAGTATAGAACAATCACGGGAGTTGGGGGTCGTGCATTAATCACGTGATGTTTTTTAGCAACTTTTTAACCCCTCCCCCCCTCCTGGTGATATGTGGTGAGGTTTTAAACTACCCCCCCCCCCCCCTATCCAAAATCACGTGTATATTTTTGTACAAAATTTCAATATAGTTTATATTGAAATTTTCGGAATAATTTCTTTAAATACAGGTACTTAACTGATTAAATGTTGAAGGGGAAGTCGTTGCCGGCAACGGTGAGTCAAGGCCACGTGCCGCTGTTTGGTTTAGAAATCGTGCATTCAACGAAAAATAAATACACGTGATGTCTCATTATACCCCTCCCCCCTCCTGGTGATATTTCGTGATTTTTTCGGAACCCCTCCCCCCCCCTTTCGAGCCTCACGTGATTAATGGACGACCCCTTGACACCGTTAGTGAATGAAATAAATATGAATTGCTATGAAGCTATGAATTAAGTTGTATCTTGTCTAGGCCCTCTGCCACGCAACGCTAAAGAATATACAACAAATGTATGGGAATGACATCTCTTCATGTGAGCGAAGTGATATGTCATTCCCATACACACACACACGCATGCCATTTGTTTTATATTATTTAGCGTTGTGTATTGAAGAATAACTTGGGTAAGGGGGCAGGCAGTATACTCTACTGTTCTACCGAGTTCTTCTTTATTTTTCGATGACTGATTCCTACTGGGACAGGTAGCCAAGTGGACTTAGATTTTACCTGGACTAGTGTACAATCCGAAAGGAATCTTCGCCTGCGTCGATTTGATCTTGGCTTCTGAAGTATCCATCTTCTTGTTCAGCTTCAAAAGGACCATGGACATGAGAGCCATGTCGGTGGCGAATAGCAAACGCTTCAAATCCTTCACGTGGGTGTCGACGAAGGAGAACAGTTTTTTCTGAGCGTTCTCTAAGAGCTCCCGTCGTTCTGACTGTGGGATAGGTCATAGATTAGATAGCGACGATCTCGATTAATACCTACCAACAGACTTATAAAACTATCTGTTGCAACATCCTAGGGCCTTTAAAAATTGTAATACCTATTACAAAAAAACTTACATCAAGACTGAAGAAAACTTTTCATTTCTAAAATGGGCAGTTGGCAAAACAAGTTTGAGAACCTATGTTTAGCACATTTATGTAATAAAATCTTTTTAAAAAAAATTGAACCGACTTCAATATCACTAATAAAATCTTTTAAAAAAAAATTGAACCGGCTTCAATATCACTGAAAAGTATAAAATAATTTAAATATTATTGAAGTTGGTGTTAGCTTACCGGCTGTGTATATTTGGCACCAACTTCAATAATATTTAAATTATTTTATACTTTTCAGTGATATTGAAGTCGGTTAAATATTTTTTTAAAAAGATTTTATTTTAACCTTTTTAGTGATATTTTCATATATAAAGATTGAACCATCGAAAACCGTAAAATTATCTAGGTAGGTTATGATCACATTATCGTCTACATAGTTTTACATAATTCATGTTTCTTCAGAAAAAAATATCCGATCGTAATGAAATTTACATGAAATCATCATAATAGTTTACTCTCTCGAATAAAAAAAGAATCATCGAAATCGGTTCATAATTGTCAGAGCAATGTAATGGAGAACATCAGTTTTATGGTTTTTACCAGATAAATTCCTCCACATCGTTCATGGTCCTCCAGAAATTTCTTATCCGGTTGTAATAAAATTCATACAGATTCAATACAGTGGTTTCTTCTTTCGAATAAAAAAAGAATCATTGAAATTGGTAAATATTTGCCAGAGTTATGACCATTTTTGTCGTTAAAAAGCTATAAAAAAGTCATCTATATAGGCTTTCTTGCAGCTCTCAGTGCGCAGTCACCATTCTTGTTTTTTCAGGAACTACTTATTACTAAGCAATAATTTTTTTATGGGACCCAATCAATGGATTGAAGAATGGATGGAAGAAAGATTTTTTCAAATCGGTTCATAATTGCCAGAGTTATGCGCGAACATACATAAAAAAAATATATATATATACAGACGAATTGAGAACCTCCTCCTTTTTTGAAGTCGGTTAAAAATAAAATATTTTTAATCAATGAGTGTTGCTAGAATTTCAATGGCTAAAAGGGCATTCAATAACAAGAACCATTTGTTCAAAGCCAGGATAGCAACTGTTATAAGAAAACGGCTCAATAAAATCTATATTTGGAGCATCGCTTTGTATGATAGTGAGACATGGACATTAACGCAGAGGGATAGAGAAAGGTTGGAAGCATTTGAGATGTGGTGTTGGAGAAGAATGGAGGGAATAAGTTGGACAGAAAGGAAGACTATTGAGGAAGTTTTGGAATTAGGTGGTGAAAAAAGATAAATTTTAAGATCAATTGAGAATAGGAGAGGAAAGATGATTGGCCACTTGATACGACACGACAGCTTCCTTAAAACGATAGTGGAAGGGAAAAGGGGCAGAAGAAGACCAAGGCGAAGTTTCATGAAGCAGATAGTAGAAAAAGTGAGTGGAGTGTCGTACCAGGAGATCAAAATAAATGCACATAATAGATCGGATTGGAAATTGCTTCACCGACAAGAGTTCAGACAGTTCTTAAATTGAAGAAGAAGAAGTGTGTTGCAGTGAGGCGTGTAGTCCGTCTTTTAGAGAATCCTTATGGAGGGAGATATGCTCTGAGTTTAATTGCGCGATAAAATCTGGAATGAGGAGATTTGCTAAAGGACTAAAGTCACTGACATAGCTTTTAGAATTTGCAATCTGAAGTGGCGATTGGCAGTCCAAAACGCTCGAACCGATAACCGATGGGGAAGAATGGTTCTTGAGCGGCGACCACGAACCGGAAGACGCAGCACTGGATGGGCTGACGACATCGTGCGAGTCTCAGGCAACCGGTGGATGCAAATAGCCAATTGTCGTTTATTTTGGCCGCCAACTCCCAGTAGTCTTACCAATTAAACTACTGCAAATTTCCTTCCCAGTAGACTTACGATAGTAAGACATCGCTGATGTTTTTTCCATTAGTTTTACAAGCGGCTATGTTCAGCAGTCGACGTCTTCCGGATGGTGATGATCACACGGTACAGTAGTCACAACGATACTTGTCTGAAGTTGGCTGCAAGACGCTGTGCAGTTGCTATTTTTGTGTTTTTGTATTGACAAGACAACTATCCTTTATTTTTAACCGACTTCAAAAAAAAAGGAGGAGGTTATCAATTCGGTTGTATGTTTTTTTTTTTTTTTTTTTTTTATGTTTGTTACCTCAGAACTCTGTCGTTTACGAACCGATTTGGAAAATTTTTTTTTTTTGAAAGGTTATGGTTCCAGATTGGTCCCATTTTTTTCAAAATCAAGTTCTGATGATGGGAACCATGAGTAACTGAGGGAACTCCTTAAATATTATAGGCATATATATAGCGTTTTTGGTATTTTTAGAAACTAGTCAAGCGTTTTCATTCAGAAAGCATCATTTGGTGAATTGGATCTGATGAAGAAGGCCATAGATGGCCTAAGGAACTCTGTAATAAAATTAACAATCCATCCTATCCTAGCCGTGCCTACTAAACGTAGAACTACCGAATTTGGACTCGATGGATAGTTCTCGACGAGTAGTTGCTAGAAAAATGGAGATCAGGGTCTGATGGTGGAGCAGGAACGTTGTCACGGGATCTCTGCACCAATAAACGTAGATCCGCCGAGTTTGGGCTCGTTGGGTAGCTCTCGATGAGTAGTTACTAGAAAAATGGTGATCAGCGTCTGATGATGGAGCAAGAAGGTCGTCACGGGATCTCGGCACCAATAAACATAGACCCACCGATATTGGGTTCGTTGGGTAGCTCTCGACGAGTAGGTGCTAGAACAATGGTGATCACGGTCTGATAATGGAGCAGGAAGGTCGTCACGGTATCTCGGCACCAACAAACGTAGACCTACCGAATTTGGACTCGTTGAATAGGTCTCGACGAGTAGTTGCTAGAAAAATGGAGATCAGGGTCTGACGATGGAGCAGGAAGGTCGTCACGGGATCACTCCACCAATAAACGTAGATCCGCCGAGTTTGGGCTCGTTGGGTAGCTCTCGATGAGTAGTTGCTAGAAAAATGGTGATCAGAGTCTGACGATGGAGCAAGAAGGTGGACACGGGTTCTCGGCACAAATAAATGTAGACCCACCGAGCTTGCAGTCCATGGTTCTCGAGAACTACGAGTATAACACCTAGATATCTTCGGTTTATGGCAATTGGTTAGTTTTATTAAGATATTGTCACATCTAAATTTTTTTAAATTTTTGCTCAAGCTTATATTTTAGTGATGGTCTATAGTTGTGTTATGTAGTGAGTGTTTTTAAAATAAATATTAAACTGGCTGTTTGTCAGAATAAAATATAAGTTGTTAAAAGTTAACCTAATAATACACCAAGGGAACCACTAAAAAGAATAAAATAAAAATAATTTTTACAAAAAAAAGAACCGCCTTCAAAATGCAACTAAAAAGCCTGAAATAATTTCTAAGAATTAGTGGTTTTTACATCTACATTGTTGGACTTGGACTACAACATATTATAAATACATATTACTATCGAAGTCGGCGCCTAACGTCTAGCAAATACTTACAAGGGCAGTAGGTACCTAACTGTTTTCCAGTTTGGCGCCGTCTTTGATAGTAACATGTATTTATAATATGTTGTAGTCCAAGTCCAACAATGTAGATGTAAAAACCACTAATTCTTAGAAATTATTTCAGGCTTTTTAGTTGCATTTTGAAGGCGGTTCTTTTTTTTGTAAAAATTATATTTTTATTATTCCTTTATTTTTATTATTTCCTAATTTTTCTTTAATTAATTGTATCAAACTGTTTTTGTTTTTTTGTTTTATTACCTTAATGTAAACAATTTTAGAATTAATTAGTTGGCCTGGTGATCTGTTATACAGGTTTTACCTACTACAGACACCATCTCTATCATAATGTTAAGTATTGTGATTTTTGTATGATGATGAGAAACAATAAAGATTTATTATTATAAAAAAAAAAAACTCATGACGATAGTTGCGCAATGGTCCTCCAACCAAACCCAACTTCAGCCTCACAAAGATCCGTTATGAGTAAGTACTTACATCAAGCTTACATCGAACAATTTTTAATGACACAAGAACTGTGTCGGGCACGTCTGCGCAGGGAGTGACTGATTTCGGTAGCTTGTAGCCCACGCAATACGCAAAAGTGTCTAGTTTACGCAGCGTCTAAACATACCGGGTTGTGTGGTTCCTTCATTCGTCCGTTCATGAAATTGTAATAATCTTGTAATTTCTGAAATTTTTCGTCTGCGTAGCTGTGTCGCGGGTCGATTTCCTTTGATGTCGGCATGTTGTACGGTTTCTGGCGGTAACAATAAAAGAAAGAAAAAGATTGATTTAACGTCACACCACCTAAGTAGGTAAATAAATATAAATTTGTGAGGTTTTACACTGTTTTTTTTTATGTCGAGACATGCACGACGTTCGTCTGATGGTAAGGCGACACGCTTGCATATATACCAGGGCTTCCCAACCTGAGGAGCTGTAGAGAGAACATATTGGGTGCGGCAAGATCGACAATTTCAAAAGAAAAATCAATATCCCATAATGTTAAAAGTACTGTAAAAGGGAGGGCATGATAATTTCATTGGTGGTCCAAGGCGGATGTGATGTAGAAAAGGATGGGAACCCCTGCTATAGACAGTTGCACAGGACTGGTTATTGAAGCTCTTGAACAAGCTTGATATAAAATTACCTGCTAGCTATAATTAATTTTAATTCAAACTAATTCGAAAAGAGTGTATCCATGAATTCCAATTTTGTTATTAATAAAATATGCAGCGGAATTCAATTAAAAATTATACAGAACCGATTTTCTAGAGAAAAGCCAGTCAGTCTCTCTCTAGGTGACCATCATCTGCCAAAATAGGAACTACAATACACCTTCTACTGTACCACTATCAAAGCAAATATAAACAAATAACTTACAGTTTCAACCGTAGGGAAGGACAGTCTAGCGAGCTGAAAAAAACCATTACGACTTTTAAAACAATGTTATGTAAGTACCTAAATAGTAGGTACATACATAGGCATTGTAATCTTATTTTTGCGAGAGAAAAGGACGGATCTATAAGCTGCGTATATCTGGGTCTCTTTCCCATGTAAAAGTGATATTACTTTACACTTGCATATGAGTCGGTGGTGGGCCCCGGACGTTCATACAGTGCGATGCAAACTTATAGGCGGCCGTGAAGTTAGGCTCAAGTCGCTGCGCAGTAACCAATTTATGGTATCAGCGGGGTAATGCCGAGGTTGTCAACTTTAATTACATGCGCGAAGATGCAATGCACGACCTTCACAGAGCCGCCTTTAGGTTTGAATCGAACTACCCGTACATAAAAATACTGGATGCCTATTTGATAGGCTGCAAGTTCACAGCATTTAATAGTTTGTGAAGTCGTTCTAAAGCGATAAACAACAGGCAATTGGCAGCCGCAGGTAGACCTGCGGCTGCTTACTACCATCGCAGTCATCAGCGGCAGCCGAAACATGTCCACCGTTGGACTAAAGGCCTCCCCCTTAGAAGGGAGGGGTTGCCATAATCCCCACGCTTAGCAAGCGGCTTCTGGATCGCAATATACAACGTGTTACAAATTACCCCGTAAAAAAAATATATATATTATTTTCACTGATGTGCAAAGCCTATTTCAGCAAAATTTAAGAGTAGGTAAACTACGCAGAATGTACCTACATTTCTACCTAATTCGCGGAGCGACAAAAATTTTAAACCTTACTAGGGTTGACAAAATTTTTGGCTTTGATAATAATTAATTATATTTTTTACGGGGTATTTTGTAACACGTTGTATAGGTAGGTAATCCAATAGAACGACGCTGCTGCCCGTCTTCTTGTTTTCCCTTAGTCGCTTCTTACGGACACTCAACGGAAGGAGATGGGTGGGTGCTATTCTTACCCAGACACCCCACGGGTAAGCCCCCATCGCAGAATCCTGCATGTTTTTTTTTAACTTATTGTAAAATGTAACTGTCGGGTTCTATTACATTACCTATTTAAGTTATTCATAATTGATAGTCTTCCAAAAAAAGGTTTTTTTTACTACTCATAAGCTAGTAAGTACCTACTTGACTGCACTCCCCCCACCTTATGGAAAGCGGCGACGCAATCAAGGATGGTAAAGCACATTAGCCTATTCAATCTAGTCTTGAAGACACCCACACATGACACATTATAATCGGACGGGAAAACCGACGCAAACAAACTGTTCCAGTCTCTAGCTGTCCTGTCCTTATTATAAAATTAAATGAAGAAGCAAGTCGCTTACCACATAAAGGTAAAATGTAAAACAAAATAAACAAAAAAATATCGTTATAATTTACAGAAAACCTTAAAAAATTATGTAAGTACTTATCTAATACATATTCATGAATCACTCTATATATTGGTGAAAACCGCATGAAAATCCATTCAGTAGATTTTTATATTTATTTGGGAAACATACGATTACTTAGGTAGATTTTACTTTTTTAGATTCGCGTAAGTAAAAGACAACTTTATTATACTTAGGTATAAATTTCATATTATATCAGCTAAGTTTTCACTTAATATTAACAGATATTGGCAATAATTAAAATAAGTCAATGTTTTGTTGAGTTGTTGAGTTTATCGCGAACAGACAAACAGATGCGGTGGAGGAATTTGTTTTTTAATATGTAATGATAGTGATGATTACCAATTGGAATGAAGAAACATCGCTGGACGCCGCACAATAATGTATGAGTACAAACGTCTGAAAAAAAAAACACATGCAGTAAATAACCACCAGCTATTCTTATCTATACCACCAGCATAGCATGAGCATAGCCTAGCATAGAGACTCCTCATGAGGCTCATGCCAACTTTATGGTCATCACTCATGACTCATTATACTAGATACAGTGTTTAAAAAGAGGTGTCCGATAAGTGAGGGTGTTATTAAACTCATTTGTCAAATATATAATTTTTGCCTTAATTTTCCCAGAAAAACGCAACCGATCTTGTATTTCTGGTACAAATTAGAAAAAAAATAGATATTGAACAAATGAGTTACGTACAAATACACACTGAATAAGATCTTGATACACTGAATTGATACACTGAATAAGATCTTTACGGATCGGTCACGAGCTTTATAACACTCTGTCTTTGCTTGTGGCGGCTTCGTGTGGCGGGTCACCCCCTTCCCTCCAATATGATTGAGGGGAGTGATGGCTGCTGCTCGAGTCAACTCGTGCGCGGGTGCTGCTTGGTCTGGTCCGACTACTATCCCTTTGGCTTTTTAGTTTGTTGTCCTTTGTATTTTTTTATTTTTTTCTGTCTTATTTGATATTTTGAACGGCAAGACACACTGTCGCTCTGATCTAATTGTAACATGACACACTATTTAAAAAAAAGTGATAAAATGACAAGCCCGCTGAGTTTCTTGCCGGATCTTCTCAGTTGAGACCGCGTTGTGAACCAGTGGTAGCTTCTTTAAAAAAAAAAAAAATATGACCTTTCAAAAGTGCTAGCGTTAAGCCTATTTGAAATAAAATATTTTTGAGTTTGAGTTTGAGTATAGGCAAAAAATAATGAGAGTATTAGGATCAATTCACACCAAGATGGCAGCGGCCGGCAGCGCACATTCATTGTGAAAAACGCGACGACCGACGCTCGAGGCCGCTCGCGGCTGCCGGCGGCCGCCCGCGCGCCGCGTTTTTCAAGCGATACTGGTCTTTTACGTATTGTAGATAAAGTTTAAAATTCTTTCACACTGAAAATGCGCTGCGGCCGCTACCATCTTAGTGCAGGTAACCGCACCGTTAGCCTAGCCTACAACGCACAGCCAGCGAGAAAGCAGCTCGTTCGCTGCCCACGCGCCACCGCCACTGTCTGCGCGCCGTTCGTTTCCTAGTTGTAGTTCATCATAGATCACCGCCATGTTGGCGAACAGGCACAGCAGACTGCAGTCCCCTGCAGCATCAGGCCGGGCCGTATCAATCAGAAATCGACGAGGTGGAAGTCTGTCTCGTACGCATTCGTACGCGACGTGTTTCTTTCCGGATCTTACATTTAAAAAAAATACGTTAATTTATACTTACGATACATGTTATTAAATTTATTTTTTTATTTTCCATTGAATATGTTGGAATATCAGGCGACGGCCAGTTAGGAACTGCTCGTTACGTGGTAGCAATTAAAATGTGTGTAATTCCTTTAGTTTGATATAAATAATTGGGAGTGTTAACAATTTTTATCTCGCATTAGCTTACCCGTACAGCTCCGTCTGCGCTTTTAGGCCGAATGCCCCAGAAGGAGGCTTATGTTTTACGGGAGTATGTAAAGTATGTATGTATACATACATACATGACATCTGTATGTCTCTGTATGTTATTTCTTTGACACGGCTTATAGACTTATAATAAATATTTCATTAGATTCGTCTTAGCTGTATCTACTATGTTTAAAAAAAATGGCCGTCAGCCACCATTTTGTTACTTCCAAAAACATCAATATGGGTATCAAATGAAAGGTCTCAACGACACCAGTTCCAATATATATACATGTATACGTTTTATGTATGTATAATTTAAATTAATTTTTTTTTGTGCTTTTATAATTGACTAGCTGACCCACGCAGCTCCGCCTGCGCTATTTTTACGTTAACTAAACTTTTATTAACAGACATTCGCATCGAATACATAACCTCCTTTTTTATAGTCGGTTAAAAACTGGGACCCACTTTTTACTTGCTCTCCGAAGCACGGACCCGTTAAGTTCAAATGGCGTTAAACGGTCACCCATCTATTTAATGGCCTTACCTAACGTTGCTTAACCCGATCGATTACAAAACCTTGATAACAACTCTCTATGAGTTTTCCCTTACTAATATTTATTATATTACTAGCTGACCCGCGCAGCTCCGCCCGCGCTTTTATTACATTTTGCTCCGGTTTTCTCCCTCCTCCCTAGATTTATCTCTATCCATATCTCTCTCTCTTATAAAAAAAATCTAATTATATGCTCTTTCTCTCCTCTCTCTTTCCCCCTCCCGCTTCGGTTTCCGTCACACTCCCCCTCTTCCTCTCCCTGTTGTCCCCTCTCTGAACCCTCTCCCCTCTCTCTTCTACGAACTTGCTCCTTCTCACTCCCCCCTTACTCCACCTAACTCCCCCGATCCCTCACCCCATCACCCCCTCCTCGAATCCCCTCTCCCTCTTTCTCCTCTCTTGCACCCTCCTCTCGTTCTATATATCCTCGTCAATCATGGTATCAGCGGTATTAAATATACTTTATGACCTATTCTCAGACCTCCCCGATATGCACACAAAATTTCATACATATCGGTTCACCCATCTATTTAATGACCTTTCCTTATGTTGCTTAACCTTAACCTAGTGGCATGAAAGATACTTTACGGCCTATTCTCAGACCTACCCGATATGCACACAAAATTTCATACAAATCGGTTCACCCATCTGTTTAATGACCTTGCCTTATGTTGCTGAACCTTAACCTAGCGGTATGAAATATACTGTATGATCTATTCTCAGACCTACCCGATATGCACACTTTCATACAAATCGGTTCACCCATCTATTTAATGACCTTACCTAACGGTGCTTAACCTTAACCTACCGGGATAAAAAGTATCCTATGTCCGTTTCCTGGTTCTAAGCTACCTCCCCACCAATTTTCAGCCGAATCGGTTAGGCCGTTCTTGAGTTATAAAAGTTCTATAGTGATTGTATGTCCAATTTCGCCGATAGATGGCGCTGTTCATAATGTAAATCGTAAATTACTGTCTAATGATATTCGATAATGAAAGTTCTTAGTGTTTCGCATCTTTTATTGTTGCGACTGTGATACAATACCTATACACTACCTGGACTTGGGGAGTTTCATTAAAATTTCATGAACTGGCTTTTAAATAACATGAAATGTTATTTTTCCCTTGCCTATTTCTTTCCTAATCTAGTTTGGACTCGCTCGGGATTTACAGATTTTAACTTTTCAAAGATATAGATAATGTCATATTGCTATCCGCAAAGTACTTAGAACAATACAGAAATCTAATGAAAATTTCCTGGGTGTACCGGACCGGCTTACCCCTTACAAAAATTGACCCTTCGCCACTGCCATATCATATGCAAACTAAATGTCTGCTCAGTCCCTATTGTATATAGCGTAATAATACATATCTTAAAGATTAACTGATCAGTCTATAATTACCCTATTCACATACAAAGGAAATTACGTGGTAATATGTGCAAGTAATGTTTCACTGCTTAGCCCCTATGAAACATAGCGTGATGTTTTATATACCAATTTATACCCCTACTTCTACACAACACATCAGTGAAAGTCCTATCAAAATCCATCCACGGGTTTTCGAATGATGCCTGGACAAACAGAACGACAGACAGACAGACAGACAATAATTCCAAAAAAAATTGTTTTGGCCTCTATGTCGATAGTATAGTATCCCCACATAGAAATTTTGGAAAAATATTCAATGTACAGAAAAAGTGTTCTTTGAGTTTTATTATAGTATAGATAGTTGTTAAGTTGTTAACTTCCAATTATTTTTTCACAAAAACCTCCCCAGGACTAGAGGGAACAAAACCAAACAAAAATTATTCAAACCAATCAAGCCGTTTCTGAATTTTACCGAGACTAACGGAGCTATTCACAGTTATAATATCGATATCAATATCTATAGTACCATCAATATTCGCGGAACTAATTTTTTTCTTAAGTGACAAAAATGGTCATAACTCTGGTAAATATTTACCAATTTCAATGATTTTTTTTTTTCGAAAGAAGAAACCACTGTTATGAACCTGTATGAATTTTATCACAACCGGATAAGAACTTCCTGGAGGACCTTGAATGATATGGAGGAATTTATCTGGTAAAAACCATAAAACTGATGTTCTCCTTTACATTTCTCTGACAAATATGAACCGATTTCAATGATTCTTTTTTTATTCGAGAGAGTAAACTACTATGATGATTCCATGCAAATTTCATTACGATCGGATAAATTGTTTCTGAGTTTCTGAAGAAACATGAATTATGTAAAAGTATGTAGACGATAATGTGAAATCATAATGATGTCATAACCTACCTAGATCATTTTACCGTCTTCGATGGTTCAATCTATAAGTATGAAAATATCACTAAAAATTATAAAATAAAATATTTAAAAAAAAAATTGAACCGACTTCAATAACAGTAATAAAATCTTTAAAAAAAAAAACGAACCGACTTCAATATCACTGAAAAGTATAAAATAATTTAAATATTATTGAAGTTGGTGCCAAATATACACAGCCGGTAAGCTAACGGCACCTCAGGGAGGCACGATCTGTTAGAATGACTGGCTCAGTACCGGATCACCACGCGCCAACAAAATGAAGATCCAGCAAGAAGCTCACTTGGATATCCTCACAGATATAGATTTACATAGATAACGCAAGTATCACGATTTGTATTGAAACCAAGCGTGCCGACTTTTTAACACTTTCTGTGACGTCACGACATTTAGTGACGGGAAATCCAAACCGATTCAGACACCGATGCCGCCGATGCCCCGCCGATGCCTTTTTAACACGCTTTTTTTGTTTTGGCGGCCTACCGGCTGCAATGCTGCATCAACAGACCCGCGTGGACTGTAAGTTAGCGCCGACCAACCCCGACGTTTCGTCAGGGTTCGGATACGTGAAGTACATACATTTGCGTTATCTATGTAAATCTATATCTGTGGATATCCCTATTTATAGGTAGGTAATTTTCGCTATTTCTTATAGCCTCGGATTTGGCCATTCACGCACACTTGAAAAATTCATCTGTATATCTACGCGTCGAATATAGAACGACCTTAAGTAAAGGGAGCTTAAGTAACAAACACATTACCCAGTGCAAATCATCGATATACTATACCAACAAGATTAGCTGTCACGAACAAAATGACATCGAAAATGTGGTCGCGGTTACAACTATACACGTACACGCAAAACAATAATATGTTCATATAAAAAGATAACTTACATACTATAAAATAAGGTTCAATAATAATTGCAGACAATTGAGCGACAGCCGTCTCCGTAGCTCTTATTTTCGTGACCACTTTTCGGGTCGTGACAGCAAATCTAGTTGGTATAGTATATCGATGGTGCAAATCAATAAATATAACATCATACCTACTTACTTAGCAGTTTTTTCGCTCAAAAGTCCAGCGATTCAATATTACCTTACCATATTTTTGTACTTAAGTACTTGTTCTCTTATCATTCCGGCTAATTTATCGGATTAACAAAACGAATCAAAAGTAATCGAAATTACTAGGTAGGTATCTGCCGTATGTACTGTAGACAATAAAAATTGTTTTGATTGAAGATTTTAATGAATACACAGTTCACAGATAAATCAATTTTTTCTCCTAATCTTTTAGCAAATCGCAGTGAAACAGCTAAATGAACTGTTTGTTATTGCTAAGTAAGTTTTTTACAACAGTGTTCGTATAACCAAAGTTATTATTACCTTATCTTATCAGCCTACACTATCCCATTGCTGGGCAAAGGCCTCCCTTCCGTTCTTCCATTCATCCCTATTTCTGGCATAAATTTCCCAATCCCCATCACAAAACGCCCGCGCTCCAATAAACACAAAACCGACCAAGGCAAACGTACAAAGCTAAAATTATATTTTTGAAATTGAAGTACTTACTTATAATATTAATCCGAAACATGTAACTGTATCCAATATATTTACTAACAATTTAATTTATGTTGAAAGGCTTTTGGTCGTACTGTACGGTATCGAAGGCCTAGACAAGATGAAATCACTTCATAGCGATTCTACTTCGTCATTCGCTCATTTTTCACGTGACTTTTCTATGTGTATGTCATTCTCATTCAACTTTATACTTTCTATTCGCGTAAACGCTTGTAGAATGTATCATTGTCTAGAGGCAAGAGGGCTTGGTGTGCCGAAATCGCTTGTTCAAAGCGGCAGTTGACTCGATGTCCTAGAATAGTAAACAGAAGGAAGCCGAAATCGCTCGCTCAAGTTGACTCGAAGTACTTCATCAACGTGAGTGCAGTAATTCGACTATAGGCACCTACTTTGGCAAGCCCATATCGCATGTCCAAAGCGGCATGTAATGTATAGGGACCGGATTTATATGTAAATTACGCCCGCTATTAATAATAGTGGCGAGCTGTTGGCGCGTAACGACACCACAGACCCGAGTGCTCCAGAGAGTCGGTCAGGGCCCCCACCTCGGCGTGTCTTCGTCGGCCGAGTGGAAACCGAAGGGGGCCCGCAGGACTCTCAGCTCTGGCTTGCCTTAATTGGCCATCCAGAGAGGAGCTGACGGAGCTATATGTTCCAGGGGTGGAAGTGTTAAAGGGCATAACGGCGTGAGTAACCACGGAGAGAGAAAGAGCAGCACACCTCTCGACATCCCTGAACCACTCACACCGGTGTTGCACTCCGTCGTCTTCTGACAACTATATGGAGAGCCCATCTAGTGGGTGGCAAGTCACCACTTGTCACATTGTAATTAGTATACTAATTATCTAATTATGTTAAGTGACCCCAGCCTTTTGCAATAGCCCAGTGTTCAGACCACCAAATTCTCACTCAAAAAATCTAGTAATCTTTCCACAAACTTACTTACAATAGTCCCTACACCTGTCAGGGTCAATTGCTGTTTATATAAGTCTTATTTCCATCAGTTGATCCTGGCTGGTATGTCCCACGTCATTCATTCCTTCCAACAGGCCTCTGCGTGTTAAATTCGTCCCCACGGAAGCCTTTTAAAAATCCGAGAAAATAAAATAAACCGAATAATAATAAAGGTTTATTCCCGCTGTCCACCCGCTGTGCTTGGCCACCCGGGTATCCATATTTAATTTATACTGTGCCGGGGTAGAGAGTGTAACAACTTTTAGAAAAAAATCACACTGTTGCCCGGGGGTGGCCAATGGGAATCATTATTAAAATAATTCACTGTAGCCACCCTTTATTGTACACCAATAGTTACAAGTAAATTGAACAATGCGTATAATTTTTTTCCACCCCTTTAAGAGTTGAATTTCCAAAAACCCTTTCAGTCAGTCAGGATAAGTAATTTTATATTATATAAGTATACTTACATATTTTTAATTGAAACAGTTCTTGTTCAGTATGTTGTTTTCACACACATTTACATTTGGAACGAGAAAATGCAATTTTTAATTTCCATATTTTTCTATAAGTATTTCAAAGGTAAGTCCATATTTTTACAAAAAATATCATATTTCTGTAAAAAGGGCAGGAAATGGATACGAAACAATGTACTTACGATACCGCGTAGGTAAATCACAAAAAAATATCATTCGGGGTAGGAACAATAGTAGGAATAAACTATTAAAAAAAAATTGAACCGACTTCAATAACACTAAAAATTAAAAATAATTTATATATTATAGAAGTTGCTGTTAGCGTACCTGCTGTGTATATTTTGCACCAACTTCAATAATATTTAAATACTAGCTGACCCACGCTGCTCCGCATGCGCTATTTTTAACCGACTTCAAAAAGGAGGAGGTTCTCAATTCGTCTGTATATATATATTTTTTTTTTTTTTATGTATGTTCGCGCATAACTCCGGCAATTATGAACCGATTTGAAAAAATCTTTCTTCTATCCATTCTTCAATCCATTGATTGGGTCCCATAAAAAAATTATTGCGTAGTAATAAGTAGTTCCTGAAAAAACAAGAATGGTGACTGCGTACTGAGAGCTGCAAGAAAGCCTATATAGATGACTTTATGGTGCTTTTTAAGGACAAAAATGGTCATAACTCTGGTAAATATTTACCAATTTCAATGATTCTTTTTTTATTCGAAAGAAGAAACCACTGTAATGAACCTGTATGAATTTTATCACAACCGGATAAGAACTTCCTGGAGGGCCATGAACAATGTGGAGGAATTTATCTGGTTAAAACCATAAAACTGATGTTCTCTATTACATTGCTCCGAGAATTATGAACCGATTTCGATGATTCTTTTTTTATTCGCGAGAGTAAACTACAATGATGTTTCCATGCAAATTTCATTACGACCGGATATTTTTTTCTGAAGAAACATGAATTATGTAAAACTATGTAGACGATAATGTGATCATAACCTACCTAGCTAATTTTACGGTTTTCGATGGTTCAATCTTTAAATATGAAAATATCACTAAAAAGATTAAAATAAAATCTTTTTAAAAAAAATCGAACCGACTTCAATATCACTGAAAAGTATAAAATAATTTAAATAGTATTGAAGTTGGTGCCAAATATACACAGCTGGTAAGCTAACACCAACTTCAATAATATTTAAAATATTTTATACTTTTCAGTGATATTGAAGTAGGTTCGATTTTTTTTTAAAAGATTTTATTACGTTAACTAAACTTTTAATAACAGACATTCGCATCGAATACATAACCTCTTTTTTATAGTCGGTTAAAAACTGGGACCCACTTTTTACTTGCTCTCCGAAGCACGGACCCGTTTAATTCAAATGGCGTTAAACGGTCACCCATCTATTTAATGACCTTACCTAACGTTGCTTAACCCGATCGATTACAAAACCTTGATAACAACTCTCTATGAGTGTTCCCTTACTAATATTTATTATAATTATGAAGAAAAATTGATAAAATCGGACCAAGCGTATAACCAAGTACCCATTTTGACTTTAATCCCCTCTCCCAAAAAAACCGTGCTAGATTACGGGATAAAAAGTATCCTATGTCCTACCTCGGAGTATTAACTCAAATCATGCCAAGTTTCGTTTCAATCCATCCAGTAGTTTTGGCGTGATGCTCAGCCGAGATACAGACAGACAGACAGACAGACAGACAGACAGATAGACAGACAGACAGACAAAAATTAAAAAAATTACATTTCCGGCCTCAGTATCGGTTATAGAATGCCCTCCAAATATAATTTTCAAAATATCTTCAATGTACAGAATTGGACCTGTTACAGTTTTATTATAAGTATAGATAGATTTTTTTACTTTTCAGTGTTATTGAAGTCGGTTCATTTTTTTTTAATATTTTATTTTATACTTTTTAGTGTTATTTTCATACATAAAGATTGAACCATCGATGACGGTAAAATGATCTAGGTAGGTTATGATCACCTTACCGTCTACATAGTTTTACATAATTCATGTTTCTTCAGAAAAAAATATCCGGTCATAATGAAAGTTGCATGGAATCATCATAGTAGTTTACTCTCTCGAATAAAAAAAGAATCATCGAAATCGGTTCATAATTGTCAGAGCAATGTAATGGAGAACATCAGTTTTATGGTTTTTACCAGAAAAATTACTCCACATCGTTCATGGTCCTCCAGGAACTTCTTATCCGGTTGTAATAAAATTCATACAGATTCAATACAGTGGTTTCTTCTTTCGAATAAAAAAGAAACATTGAAATTGGTAAATATTTGCCAGAGTTATGACCATTTTTGTCATTAAAAAGCACCATAAAGTCATCTATATAGGCTTTCTTGCAGCTCTCAGTGCGCAGTCACCATTCTTGTTTTTGCAGGAACTGCTGATTACTACGCAATAATTTTTTTATGGGACCCAATCAATGGATTGAAGAATGGATAGAAGAAAGATTTTTTCAAATCGGTTCATAATTGCCGGAGTTATGCGCGAACATAAATTAAAAAAAATATATATATACAGACGAATTGAGAACCTCCTCCTTTTTTGAAGTCGGTTAAAAATGAATGTCACGGATACCAGTACGTCAGTTCAGTGTGCAAGTATGTTACAGTCACATACTTACTGTGATGTTGAAAGATTGTTCAGCCAGTACAAAGCCTTATTTTGAACAAACAGAACGACCTTGAATTTTGAAAATTTAAGCAACAATCCATACATTCCTTTGGGACCTACGATGCCACAGGCAGACAGAGATATGCCTCAAACACGACTTTTTTGCATTGGGGGTTAGGTACAAAACATGAGATCCGTGTACTGCAATAATACAAATACTGAAAAGAACTGCCATATACCTAAAACAATACCGGTTATTTTTAACAACATATTTTTTCCGAATTTTCAATTTCTTAGTCCATATTATATCATACATATTTTGGATTTTTTAATAGGATATAAATCTGGTTCCCAATAATGTACTTCCACAGCGTGAGTCTCCGAGTAACTAGGCATGAGTACAGTAAATACTGTACCTTCTTTGGATTGAATATGAAGTTAAACGGGAAATAATGTCATTAAATAATACAAATTCTGAAGGCTATGACGAAATAAATACAAAAATCATAAAAGCATGCTCTGACGAGATAATTGTCATTTTGACATATCTTATTAATATGTCATTCGCATATTGATCTTTTCCTGATTTATTAAAACTGTCGATTGTTAAGCCATTGTACAAAAAAGGAGACATTTGTGACGTTAAAAATTATCGACCAATAACATTAATACCCATTCTGTCCAAGATATATGAAAAGTGTATGTATAAAAGACTTGTAGATTTTTGTAACAAATTTCAAATTATTAAAAACGAGCAATATGGATTTCAAAAACGTAAATCCACAACATTGGCTATGTTCACACTTGTGAAAGAAATACTAACAAACATTAACAATAACCATCTCACAACAGGACTATTTTTTGACTTATCAAAAGCCTTTGCCTAGTTTCACATGATATATTATTACGTAAATTAGAAACAATTGGCATTAGGGGACCTACATTACAATGGATATCATCGTACCTACGCAATAGACAGCAACGTGTTATCGTTACTAAAATTGATGATAATAAGGAAATGACGGCATATTCATCAGAGAATAGAATAATCAAGCAAGGTGTTCCTCAAGGAAGTGTACTAGGTCCCATTTTGTTCCTATTATATATAAATGACATTACTGACATAACTAATCATAAGTGTATTTTAAATGCTGATGATATTTCTATTATTGTGACATCTAACAAAAATAATAACACAGTTCAGGACCATGAGACGGAAATTAATATAACGATAGACAAATTAACTACATGGCTAGATATAAATAATTTAAAAATAAACCTAGACAAATCAGTATATATACAATTTAATAAATCTTATAACTATAAATTAAACATTCAACTGAATGTGCCAGCTATTAAAAAAGTGTCATCCACAAAATTTCTGGGAGTGACTATAGATGAAGACATAAACTGGAAAGTAAATGTAGATAATGTATGCAATAAAATAAATAGATTTGTATATGCGCTCAGGCAAGTTAAAAATATTTCAAACGTAAAAACAGCAATTATGTGCTACCGTGCTTATGTGGAGTCATTATTACGTTATGGACTTATAGTGTGGGGTAACAGTACCGACCAAAACAGAGCATTTGTCGCCCAAAAGAAGTGCATTAGGGCAATATACGGACTCCAACCTCTTGACTCGTGTCAACCAGTATTTAAAAAGCTTGGTTTATTACCATTACCATCCCTCTATATCTATCAAATATGTATGTTTGTGTGGAAAAATAAGGAGCTATTTAAAACAGTGAACCATGTCAATGCTCGAAATAGGAGAGATCCATATCAACTTGTGTTAGATTATATTCCTAGACTAAGTAAATATAACAAGAGCTGTGTAGCTATGTGTGTTCGTATATATAATAAAATACCTAGTCAATTAAAAGCTCTTAGCTCTAGTAATTTTCAAATTAAATTATATAACTGGTTACTTGAAAAAAACTTTTATAGCGTGAAAGAACTAATTGACATGAAGTGATTTTTTCTTTTTTGCATGCTATGTACAATTCTAGCAAAAACATGTATGTACTTTATACAAATTGTAACATCTTATTATAGCATGTTTTTATGCAAATAAATATATTATGATTATATATTATGATTATGATTTGGTAAGACAAATATCGTATAATATAACAAACTGCCACAGGATATCCGGGAGCGTTCTATGAATAAATTTATGACTGTAATAAATAGCCGATTGTCGAAAAAAGGCTTATTATAAAATCTCGGATTACCTGGAGGATAAAGCTGCGTGGTTTTGGACGGCCCAAATCATACAAGTTTTGAATTATATGGCCTATAATTTGTAATAGTTATAAGTACTTACTTACTTAATTAATACGTATTTAATTTAAAAAAAATAACATTATGACAAATAAATTCATAGTTTAAAAAACTAAAAATACACGCTTTTATAACTTTATAAAAGCGTGTATTTTTAGTTTTTTACTTTTTAGTGCAGTATAGGTACTTACCTATACTGCACTAAAAAGTAATAAATAATTTATGGAACTCGTTCTTTCTTTCTACCCCGTGTTTGTCATTAAGCATTATATTTAAGTGTGAAAGCGTGGGGCGCTTTTTCTCTGTATTCACTGAATTTCACTGATTACAAATTATTGTCATGTCGATAAAAGTACTTACTTACTTGAAATTGGAAAGAAATGTTAAGCTGTTATAAAGTAAGCCAAACAGACAAAAGTTGCAAATCACGCCGCATGAGGGTGCTAATGGTAGCTTTTTCTATTTCTTCTAAGATATACCATGGCGGCGGCAGTTAACCGCTTGTAAATGATTTATTGTATTTACTTACAGTATTTTATATCGCTTTAGTCATGATGCGGGAAGTCTCATCGGGGATTTGGACGCTGAAGTCGCGAGATGGCCGAAGATTCATAATATCAAAGAACTCTCTGGGTCCGTTCAGAGTTTCCGCGCCTAAACAGCGTAGGATTGTAAACTTCAAGCACATGCATACTTTGCTGGATTTTAAATAAAAATAATTACTTATAACTGTTTATTGAATTTTATTTATATATAGGTACTATAAGTAAGTATACAAAGTATTGAATCCATAAACAGGGTTTTCAAGTGGGCGTAGATGGCCTTGGATCCTTAACAAATCCTCGAAGAAGTTATGTACAGACGCCATTTTGAACAAAACTAAAACTGCATCATTGGATTTTTGTAAAGATTTATTCAAAATCGTAACTCCTTTGGGTATTTTCCGCTATTTTATATGTAACGTCCACGCACACTCGAAAAATTCACTGTGTAGGTATATTCCTAGAAAGGGTACCTACCTAGTAATCAGATATATGTTATTTTTGTAGAGATATGTCATTCGATACAGCCTACGTTGCTATTATCTTAGAAAGTAACATTAAGTCACTGAGAAGTGTTAAAATATAATTTTTTTGAAAAAGAAAATTTGTTTCAATCAAAAATGATCTAAAAAGCATTTAAACAACGAAAATATAATGAAGTTGGTGCTGATGATAGTAACATTCTATGCATAGTACCGACTTCAATAAATTTTAGTTACCTAGTTTATTTTTCTAAAAAAAAAGTTATTCGAAGTACTTATTTGACGTTAACCTTTGCATAAAAAGACCTACACACGGCACTAAAATCAGTGGCGATATCGGGACAGTGGTGGGGAGGACCCTAAATCGTCCCTCGTGTATAGGCAAATCGTATCCAATTTTTATTGTTTAGAAATCGGGTCTGAAATCGCTTCGGGCGAGCTCCCGATTTAGGGGCGATTATCGTCAAGGGAGCGTTGTCGGCACATGTGTAGCGAAATCAGGACTGATTTCTACGCAGTATGCGCTCGAGTGCTGCGGCGATACGACGTGCAGGCGCTCCGCTCTGTGCGAAGAATGAACGAATGAATGGGTATAATAAGGTATAATATAATATCCTGGGACAATTCACACACGGTCATCTGATCCCAAACTAGACAGAGCCTGTACTATGGAAGCCAGACAACTGATACTAATACATTTATATACTTTTTTTTTGTAAATACATACTTATATCAAATCAAATCGAAATCAAATCATATTTTATTGGAACTAAAACAGATGTTAACATTTACATAAGTACGATAATAGCTACATTAGTTAAAAGATGTGTCGCAGCTATTAACGCCCACCTCAAAAGGATAGGTAGATAGAACACCCGACCAACAGAAGAAAATATAGTTAAAACACCCAGACACTTGGTGGGAATCGAACCCACGACCTGTTGGCACCATAGTAAGTGCCAAGGCAATGCCTTTTTTGCTGTTTTGAGAGTGTCGGCGGCATCTCGGATCAACGAGCAGTATGTTGCACGGTCGGTTATGTACTAACTGGCAGGGTCGTGTGTAGGTAGAGTAGCAGCCGATTTCATCCCCACCACCGCTGTCCCGATATCGCCACTGATTTTAGGGCCGTCTGTAGGCCATTTTAGGATGGCTCAAATGTAGATGATACTCAGCCCCAGGATTCAGCAGTTGCAATACTTGCAGTGTATATTTAAGGACTCTTACACCCGCACTCACAAGCGTCAATTAGCGTAAATCCTTATTATGCCGTTTTTATTAATTTATTTACTTCAACTCACGGAACAATTTATGATTATTGGGTACCTAAGTACGAGATATTTAATATATCTACTCACTGTTTAGAGAAGATACCATTCTAATTACTCTGAGACTCACTGTTAGCATATTAAGTAATAATTAGCTTCGTGTGTCGAAATAATCTAATATCAACAAAATTGATTTTGATAAATAACGATAATTGACGCCTCTGGGTGCGGCAGTTAAAAGTATTATGCTATAAACGTAGTATTAAGGGGGTAACAACGGTAAAATTGAAAAAATGGCCTTAGTTTAAAGAGTTCGATAGCTCAATCCGCTATTGCATTGGCTATGAAAAATATATGTACTTGTACCTCAGATCTTCAGCAAATAGTTTTATTGATTAGATATTGGATTAAATATAACGTTTTCAAGCAATATGTATTTAAAAAATGTACTTCGTTGGATATGAATTGTGTTAGCGTTCAACATCCGTACATCGGATAGACGTCAAACTTGGACTATTGAAAAGCATATAATCTATTCTACAATTTGTATTGATTACATTTCTTAATTTCATACATGATTTACAAGAAATTATAGAAAAACCATGTACGCGATGCATTTCCCCTTGCAGCGCCCCCGCTATCGCCATATATCAGTCCTTCGTGGACTGTGACGGCGAGTGGACATGCCCGATTTTTTTTTGACAAGTCGGATTTAATTTAAAAGTATTTAAACATATTTTTAATTAAAATATGTTAAAAATGGTATAATTATAACACTATAAATAATTGCAAATGGAATTTATACTTGTTTATTTAATTAAATATATTTTTATGTTACTACCATTTTTGTGGTTCATCATAGAGTATGCGAAAGTATCGTTGCCGTGTATAATGCCTAACTTTTAAAGCGTATCAGAGTCATATACGATCTTACTAATTTAGATCGTATTTAATACTGAGTAGGTCGACAAAATGACATACATTATGATATACATGACAATGCCTTCTTTTTGTCAAAAAATGAATGGTGATATTATTATTATCATGTTGGTTTTTTCAACTTAGCAACGAGTATAGTACCCAGGTGGTTTGCTTGGTGGTGAGTGACACGCTTACCAACGGACAGTTGCTCGTCTTTTGAGATATCTGGGTTGGTTAGGTTGGAAGGGTACTTATGTGCTATCTAGGTGGTGCCACCGCAATCTTAGATTTCTGCCGTTAAGTAACAAAACTGGTGAAACTACTCGACCGAAACGCTATAAATATAGTTTTGGATGACAGGGACAGAAAGGGAGTTTTCTATGGGTCGGTGATTCGATTACTATCAGGTAATACCTTTTTACTTAACTAAGTTGCGTAACAATACACTCATGGTGGTGTTGGTAGAAACGAGAAAAAGTACCAACACGTTAAAATTGTAGTTACTCTAAAACCTGTTTGCTTATTAAAATCGATGTCTACTGCTCCGCGCCCGCCAGCGGTACAGAACTTAAGACGAAGTTACGTTACGTATAGATGACGTTACACTAAAAATTATTATTCTTCTTCTTCTACTAAATTCGTGCGTTCAAACAAACAGTACTACGGATTACTTTAGCATCCACGTATTGATTAACAATACATGCCCGTTGATTTAGTAGTTTGCTACCTTGGCCGCTACCCATAAGATCTTGAAGTCGATTCCCACACTCATGTGCATGAACATAATCTATTTGTCTTGGGTCTGGGTGGTTTTGACTTGTACTTTATTATGTAAAAAAGTTAAGTATCTTATCATTGTTTATATTCGATGGCCATCACGGAGTCGATCACGGAACTAATTGCCATAATAATAATATATGGTTTTATGTGTCTACGATGGGTATCTAGTAAGTATGGGTTTAAGTATAGGTGGAGTTAGGTTATTTGTTATTTGGGTACTAGTGGGAATAGGAAACAATACAGTTAGACGCGTCTTTAATAATAACGTTGACATCTCATCAGGGCCATTGGCATGTGAGAAGTCTTTGCAGCATTTTAAGTCCCTGGCGTTGGCAAATGCGAACATCTAAAATACAGTTCCTTTCAATTCATTTTTCCACGTACCAAAAAGCCTTACTATCAGATGGATGGTTGGAAGAATTGGAACCAATTCAGGAAATATGTTCAAAATATCCTTTTTCTGATATTTTTTTATATATTTTGGCGGCTCTATTAAGCGCTTTCGTTTTGACGTGCATAACAAAAACATTAGAATTTTGTGCATAGTTCCATTTCAAGTACGCTTACAGTAGTCACAGCGGATCTTCGTGTGTCTGAAGTTGGTGGCAAGACACAGTGCAGAACACAACTCACAACTATACTTGCGCAATGGTTCGCTAAACTTAACTTCATACATAGATCCGCTGTGACTACTGTAAATTATAAGTAGTACATACGTATAGCGATTCCGAATGGAACTACCAAGCATTACATGCAAACGCTAGGAAGGAACAAACGAAAGCGATTGGCCTAAATCACTCCAGAACTTTCCCCAGCACAAGGGTGGACTGTGGGTCTAAATTATTAAATCTAAACAGATCACAAATCAGGCACCTAATGGGTGCACCAAGAAGCACCTACACTAAATGAGGCTAAGCTACACTAAATAAGAAAAAGAGTCGATGTTATATCTATAACATCGACTCTTTTTCATCTTATGCGACACAGTATCTACTGTGTCGCTGCGACGCTCTAGCAGGACGTAGATTGAGTCAACTGGGAGTAGCCTATCCTACACCAAATAATTATGTACAGCTCCAAGCTGGTGCAATCTTGGGATACCTAAACAAACTCTTCGATAAGTCAGCAACAGAGTAAGGGCAGGTACAATGGATCCAGCTGGGTAGAAGTGCGTCCTGGTGGTTACCGGGCCCAACTAATAGCCACCAACAATAGAATAGAAGTATGTAAAAGTCTCACTATTTAGGCATTGACCCTTCTATAATAGACGGAGAGAAGAAATGCAATAATCCATATCCTGACGCAACACGCAATTACGTTACCACTGTAAGTTGATGCGTTATCAGATTGTAATTAAGTCCGCCTATGTACTGTTTTGTGCATAAAGAATAAATAAAAATAAATAATAAAATAAATAATTGGGCGGCACGCCAAAGTATACATCAAAATCAAGGTATAAATAGTGAGATACAGATTTCCCCAGAGAGTGATTATGGCGGATAAAATGACTTCGTATTTAGACATTTGTCTAGATCAGTCACCAGCAGAAGGTCCCAGCAGTATGCAGTGTGGTTCTCGGTATCCGGTGTTCGTGTTGGTAAATCAACAAGCATAGTAAGATTTATCGGCAATGTAAATTTCCCCGTCTTTCGACTGACGTAACAGAATATGTTCCAGTGAACGACGAGTTGAGCTGGCGGGGACCGTTCTTAAACTGCATCAGTCTTGTTCTTTTCGCGTCACTATGAACTAATATAATTTTTTTTATCATGCATTTGTATATTTCATCAGTTTCTTTTCCTTTTATGTATACATAATCAATAAAATATTCAAAAGTGATATCGTTAAGTATATTTGCAGTAAATGTAACTATATTGAAATTTCCTTCCTTAACGGAGTAGGCAAAATGAATAAAGCTCCATTTGACACATCTGCATATTTTAGTCTATATTTTTTCAAATGTAATATTCATATTTGCTGGTAGCGCCCTCTACGATGACAACTCTCGGCCGGAGCGGCCAGATTCTCAAGGTCATTGGCGCATGTTACCCCCTTAAATCGAGTAGTATAAAAATATTACGATGTAAGTGGCCAATAAATATGCATGCTTAAATATCAAGTAAATATGGAAATAGCAAGGAAATACGCAGCTACGCGGCTAGGGACACGGTATCGAATAGAAAGTATCGATACTTTACCCGTGAGTAGTATGAGAAAAAAGTATCCTATTCTATCCTAACATAGAGTTTATACAGGGTGTTTGGAGCAACGTTTGCCAAATTGATTTGGCCGAAAGAAGAGGTTTCCATAGGCCATAAAACTCATTAATTGCCATACCATTTTTTATTTACACCTTTTTAATTTTTATTTTGTTAAATTCTAGAATTCAACATTTAAGCTTAAATTTGCTTAAATTCAAATAAAATTCTTTCAAAAACTCCTCTAGTTTATCCCTTTTCCAATGGTATGAAATATGCCAAAAAAAAACTTGTATTAACTTCACCAATTCGCAAAATTTGAGTATCGGGACGTAGAATTCATAGAAAATAACACGCGCGGAACAAGGAAAACTTACAGGTATTCCTCAATTTTGATAAGAATCCTACTACAACACCTACCTACCTCCTGCACAATGGTATTCCTCATATGTCTCTTTTAGTCATGGGGGAAAGCCGCAAACTGGTTAATTATTTTACTAAAAACTTAAACAGTTGGCAGCTTACTAAATAAATTGTAGAAACTAACGCATCGTGGTTTTGTTAACGTTATTTTCTTTTCGTAGTGTATTGTGAATATTTATGTTAATTTTAATTCAAGAATACGCTAACATTTTGACGGCATAAGGAAGAGCCGATAGTGTTCCTCGTGAAGGACAAAGAATTTACCAGGGGCGATATTCTAACAGATGACTTACGCTTACGCGAGACTGGTTATTTGACTTATAATGAATCATTAGGGTGCCGGGTTAACATTACGTCTCACCATATTCTCTCCTTGGGTGTTGTAAGAGGCGACTAAGCGAGAACAGGAAGACGAGCAGCAGCGTCTTTCTTTTGGATTTATCTTCCATCTATCCCCTGCGGTCCCCAAGCCACCTGCATTATGGCAACCCCTCCCTTCAAAGGGGGACGCCTTAGTTCAGCAGTCGACATATTTCGGCAATGATGATGATGATGAACCAAGAGGGATTGTAATGTGAGTATCATAGTGTTAATTCTCGAGACCTACAGCAAATAAAATACGCGTAAAATGTATTAAGTACTTTCTCCAGAGGCATTTTTACTAGATACACAAATTTTGAAAATTAGTGAAGTTAATAAAAGATTTTTGGGTAAATTTCATACCGTTAGAAAGAGCACAAACTAGAGAAGTTTTTAAAATAATTCGAAGATTCAGATTGCTTTTAGTTTTTTTTATAACAATTTAGATTTGATTGTTATTTATTATTTATTTATAAGTACTCTTTATTGTAGACACATCAAAATAAAATAAAAAGGACTTGAAGAAATTTGTACAAAGGGCGGCCTTATCGCTATCCGCAATTTCTTCCAGGCAGTGTTACCATCCTGTTTCGTTTTTATAGGAAATTGTGTTTGTGAAAAAAAACTAGACGTTACTAGCAAGTAATTGTGTATTTAAAAACACCATACAACTGTACTTTTAAGAAATAAAATGAAATTTGAACACCATACTAATATCTTTTATTTTAATTTAGCCTAAATGCTGAATTCTGTAATATTTCAAAATAAAAATTAAAAAGTTGTAACAAAAAAACTGTGGCAAGTAAGAGTTGTATGGCCTAAAGAGGTAGCCAGCCAATGACCTCTTCTTTCGGCCAAATCAATTTGGCAAACGATGCACCAAACATCCTATATATTAAGAAAAGAGTATGCGTTTGTCTATGGTCTCATTAAACAAAGCGTAGGCAGATTTTCCTCTACGAGGCAGGTAAATTGAACTACTTTAAGTTATATTGATTTATAAGTGATAAGCAAATGTTGATAAATAACGCTGACGGTATAGGTAGTACCTATTGTCGTGTACCTGATATTTATGTATTTTGATGTTCTTACCTGTGCCTACGGTTCTTACTTGCATTTATGCATTCTGTACTTGTACTGATTTTTGTTCTGTATGGATACACAGAATATACTGTTTAGATCATAGATATAGGATTTTTCAAATATCTTTGGTTTAGATAGTATATCGATGTGTGTATCCTAGTCGTAAAAAAAGTATCGATACTTCAAGGTATTCGAGTACTTTTCTTAGGATCGAGTACTTCACGTCATAGCGTCGCAGTACCAAACAGCTAAAAAAAAACTTCATTTACAGTCCTTTCGAGCACGAAAGCAAAGAGGATTTAACACTACGTATAAGAGTCGGCACTCCCATACAAGCCCCTGAATCGAATCATGAACGTACTTTTCCTAACTTAACAAATGTAAAATTTAATGGCTACCAGTTGGCCAACCTGCCATTTTTTTTTAATATTGTATACCACTAGGGCTTGCCACCCCTTAGTATGTTTGTCTATCGATATCGATGAAAATGAAAACCCAATATACGGGTGTGTTTATTGTTAAGTTTAATTCACGCAAAGTTACCTATGTACAATAACTATGTTTTCAAAATAAAATTAAGCCATTTTTACAAATAAAATAAAGAAATATTTATGAAATTTGACTGCTTTACGATCATTAATCTCAAAATTCGATTCACAATGGAGTCGTCATACTAGATATGCTTATTTATATGCTGTATTAGTTATTCTTAATCCTGATAACACGTTGTGCCATATCTTTGTATGGATAAATACAACAAGTCTTCATTTCCAATTAACTTCACCCATCTGAAGAAAAAAGCATAATATTATAAAAGCACAAAAACAACTACAAATAAAAACATACATACACACACTCGAAAAATATAGCCCTCCTTCTGGGCTAGTCAGGCAAAAATATCGATATTTATGGACTTATCAGTATATAATATGTACATCACTATTTATTTTGTTCAACAACTAAGTAAGTTTTATGAATAAATTCATAATTCCATTACAAAACTTGCGATCGACTACTAAATAGGATTCAAAAGTAATGTAACTGCTACACCACAAGAAATATTTACATTTTTATATTAATTTATCATAAAATTTTACCTTGCCGGGTCATGTGGAAATCTGGCCAAAAATATCTCAGAAAACCTTTTTGTGACTCGCCTAACACCACATATTTCACATTTTCTTAACGATTTACCACCCATAATATTAACACAACGCCCATTAAGGCTTAAAAAAAATGTAAATAATATAATAACTTATTAGCCGCCAAAATTCAAACCAGAATAAAATTTTCAAATGTCAAGTTACATCCACAGGTTAGACAACAAAAAAAATAACAAATTCGTATTATAATATAATACGTCCAAATTAAAACAGAACTTCATACAGTTGAAGCCAATACGTATTAGCAGTCATTTTAATTTGGTAACTTTATATTGCCTACCTAATTAGTGCCATTATTTCTATTAAGTACGTTCATAACTCCATACAAATATCGGTTTCTAGGCAGTGTCGATGGCCTGCACGAAAGCACTCGCCTCCTCATTACGTCCGGTGAAGCAATAATGGCCAAAAAAAAAGGTCATCACCAGTCAGTAACGTCAGTTACTCAGAAGATTTATTCGATACGATACCAGTCGAAAAGTACTTACTCATTGAGTAAAAGTATCGGTATCGTATTATTCGTGTCCCTCCGGCTACCCGCAAAGAGAATATTATGAGAATATAAAAGTACCGCTCTTTGTGTGATAAAAAGTTTTTCTGTTAATTTTTCTCATAAAGTTAGATGTGATAAAATCCAAAACGAATAAAAATGTTCGGTTCCTGTAGAGTTACATTAATAAGCCGCTTGAACTATATAAACTGCACTTTAGACGAATTATCGCAATCACTAACAAACACCAGTCCTAGCGGTTTAAAAACTGAGATAGAATACAAAATAAAGTCCGCCAAACTGAAGGCGGTGAGGATCGAAGCTATGGAGTCGGTCATGAGATCGCAAGCCATACTTGCTGAGTTGGACATGCTTATTGCTGAACGTGACCTGAATGCGGAGGTGGACTTATTGAAGAGCTATTCTGAAAGTAATTTGGATCGTCATGTTCGCGTAGAAGGTTAGTACCCTTAGAAGTAGGTACAAGTAGGAACTATAGAATGCTTATTTTCAAGTTAGAATCGTAGGCACGAGTAAGAACATCGAAAAGCATAACATATACCTACGACCACCCCTATATCTTCGTGCCTACGACAGTAGGTACTCTACCGTCCGTCAGCTGTATTTATCGACATTTGCGCTTGTGACAGATCTAATCTATCACTACTTGTGTTGTGACTTACAAACTCAAACTCAAAAATAGTTTATTTCAAATAGGCTTAACGCACTTTTGAAAGGTTATGTATTTTTTTTTTTAAAGCTACCACCGGATCACAACGTGGCCTCAACAGAAGATCCGGCAAGAAACTCAGCGGGCTTGTCATTTTATCACTTTTTTTTTAAACAGTGTGTCATGTTACAATTAGGTCAGAGCGACAGTGTGTCTTGCCGTTCAAAAGATCAAATAAGACAGAAATAAAAAATACGACGAAAGTAGGTACAACAAACTAAAAAGCCAAAGGGATAGTAGTCGGACCAGTGCCCCCAAGCAGCACCCGCCCACGAGTTGACTCGAGCAGCAGCCATCACACATATCAATATAACTATAATATATGTAACCTACCTCTAATATAAAATAGTTCACCTGCCTCTTAGGCATGGGGATGACTAAAGAAAGCTGCCTACGATTTGTATAAGGGGACCATAAACAAACGCGTACTCTATTCTTAATATATATAAACTCTATGTTAGTACCTACCATTGAGTTTTTGGGAGGGGGATTACTAGGCGGTAGGTTCAATGTCAGGGAGCCGTCCAGTAGATCCAGTGTCAAGTATTCTGCCGGCAATGAACGAGAATTGGCTATCTGCATCCACCGGTTACCTGCGCCGCGCACAATGTCGTCTGTCCACCTAGTGAGAGGCCTGCCTACGCTGCGTCTTCCAGTACGTATTCGCCACTCGAGAACGTTTCTTCCCCATTGATGTGGCCTGCCCATAGTCACTTCAACTTGTCGATTCTGAGAGCTATGTCAGTGATTTTAGTTGTCAAGCGAATCTCCTTATTCTGGAGTTTATCGCGCAAAGAAACTCCGAGCGTAGCGTAACTCTCTCTATAAAGCTCTTTGTTTGACTCTGAGTTTCTCTAAAAGGCTTGCTGTAAGGGACCACGTCTCAGTATGCCATCACTGGCAACATGCACTGCTTAAAAATAAAAATCTTAGTCTTCAGATATCGCGTAGTCTGCCCATCCGAGCTGGATGGATAGTGGTTAGTGTACGCTATCTATCCAGTTAGGTCGCCCGAAGAATCCAACTCGGATGGGCATTATTCGGGGAAACTACGCGATATCTTCTCGTCCGAAATACATATAGGTACACACAGTGCCTGAAGGCGAAGGTTTTTTTTTTTTCACTATCCATATAGTGAAATTATCAGATAATCTGAACTATATATCTACTTAGGGGTCGTACATTAATCACGTGAGGCTCGAAAGGAGGGGGGGAGGGGTTCCGAAAAAATCACGAAATATCACCAGGAGGGGGGAGGGGTATAATGAGACATCACGTGTATTTATTTTTCGTTGAATGCACGATTTCGAAACCAAACAGCGGCACGTGGCCTTGACTCACCGTTGCCGGCAACGACTTCCCCTTCAACATTTAATCAGTTAAGTACCTGTATTTAAAGATAATATTCCGAAAATTTCAATATAATCTATATTGAAATTTTTTACAAAAAAATACACGTGATTTTGGATAGGGGGGGGGGGGGGTAGTTTAAAAACCTCACCACATATCACCAGGAGGGGGGGAGGGGTTAAAAAGTTGCTAAAAAACATCACGTGATTAATGCACGACCCCTTATATAAGAAATTAGTAATAAATTATGCTATATAGTCCCCAGAACTGTGTACGGGCGCGAGGTGAGGGCGCGTACAGTTTTTGCTACGACATCTTGTAGAACCAATGCTGGTCTACGCTCTCCTCTGCGTCGACTTTTAGATAGTCATAACAAGTTATTTACAGATATTGATATATTTGCTGTAACTATAAACGAGTTTAAATAAATGGTAGTTGAGGTGCTGAGTAGTGGTTAACTCACTGCAGTGTCTCATCTTCCACATCTTTAACATTCTAAGTACATCATTATTTTCTTTATAAGTATATTTCTATTATTTTGGCAGAAGGCAGAAGCTATTCAGCTATATATTTATATATTATCAACAGTTATAGCTACGTTTGTAACATCGAACCTGTCCCTAGAATAACCTTTAATCTTATTTATATGTAAGCCGTGGAAAATGTTGTTGGTTGTACATGTGTATATACATTGCATGCATATTGTGTACTGATATTATAATGTATAACTGTTTGTTTTCCCCAATAAAATAAAATAAATAAAAAATATATAAACTGATCTGACAAGTTTTTTGAATCTGATTCAGATTAAAAAAACTTAGCAATTATTGTCTGAGCAATAGTAGCAGCAGCATGTAACATGCTTTCTTCGTCACTGAGAATTCCTTAAAAATATATTTAAAGTAGGGCCAATTTAATAGATCACATTTGACACTTCATCAAAATATAACAAAATAACCTTGAAACGGCGGCCAAAAAATATTATGATTTTTTCGAAGTGAGAACTGCACAATTGTTTAACTTTTTTCGATTACGATTACATATTTATTGTAATAATGACAAAAGAAACAGACAGAACAAAGACACTGACAGATGACAAATGTGATCTATTATTGGCCCTACATTAGCTATAAAGTATAAAAAAATATGTAGTAGGAACCGACCACCGCATTGTCAAATTATCGGGTGTTTTCTCATGGACCCACTATTTTGTCCCACCAGTGGGTCCACGAGGGAGAACTATTTCTCCGTTCTCGTGGGTTATTAAATGTTCCTTCTGTATAATACAGATGTATAGCACCTTTTTCAGATATTCTGTCCGCCAAGCAGAAGTGCGTAAGCATCGCTGTGTTTCGGCTTGAAGGACACTTTAGGCAACAAACACTGATTAGTGATTTTTCTGGTGTTGATAGCGTCTATAGGCTGCGGTGACTTACCATCAGGCGGGACCGCACGCTTATTTGCCACCTTGATCCCTTAGCTGGACACAATTAAAAACCTAACTAAAACTCCCAACTTCCATTTCAGACAAAAGTCCATCAGAAAACAATTGCAGTTACATAGATAAGTCCTGCCAAACTTCAACATTGAATTCTACACCAAAAATGGAGAAAGATATTAATAATACTGATTCAGAATCATTGCGGACAAATATAAATGTAAATACAAATACAATAACATGCTCTCAAATACCTTTGGACCCAAAACCCAGCAATGTTAAAGTTCACCAGACTCGTGCAACTACAGAAAACAATTCGCAACAGAAAGACAAAACTATTTTTGAATTTGGAACTGCGTGTAATGTAGAAAAAAATGGTTCATTTTCGAAAAGTATTTTTCAGTTCCGACCACTTGAATGGAAAACCAAATTGGATTGGAAAAGTTGTGGGAAAGGTTTGTTGGATAACATGCTTTGTAATCTTTACAACTCGTAATAATAAATATTAAACTGGTAATACTGTGGGACATCACGGGACATGCCAAATACGTCATCTGAGCCCAACTAGTCTGTACTATGGAAACCAGATAACTGCTACTAATACTTATAGAGGAACTGTTTTTGTAAATAAATACTTAAATAGATATATAACACCCAGACACTTGGCGGGTAACGAACCCACGACCTATTGGGATACAGCCAGGGTGTCTAACCACTAGACCAACAGGTCCGTCAAAATCTTGTATTTCATAGTTACAACCACAGATTAAGTAGATAGTTATGGTTACAATGTTACAACCAAACTTTTTTCTAAAAACCTGAAAAAGTTAGTAAAGTTACAAACGTTGGATCATTTTTACCAACTGTGAAGACATACCAGTGCATACCAGAACCCCTCGATGGCTCGTTGGTCTCAGACACCCTGGCCGCTATCCAATAGGTTGTGGTTCGATTCCCACCTGGCATTTAGATGTTATTTATCTATTTAAGTACATAAGTATTTAAATAAATAAACATAGCTAGGTATAAGTACTAGCTGTCTGTATACCGCGCAGCTCCACCCACGTAATTTTCCTTCTTATATTTTTTTCGTAAGAACCTTCTCCTGACCAATTTGGTTCAGTAGTTCGGAAGTTATGCCAGTTATGCGCCGCGTACTTACATATAATATATTTCAGCGATTCATTTTTAATGTACCTACTTACTTACTTAAGTCGGTATAGATTAGTTTCAGTTGTCTAGTTTCCATAGTAGGTACATGCTCTATCTAGGATCTGATGACCGTGTGTAGATTTTCCTAGGATATTATTATTAAAACCCCCTGAACTACAACTTTATTTTTTTTATATTTCTAGATAAAAGTCCCACACCCGTCCAGAAACACACAGATAATTCCTGCCAAAAATCAGCACTAAGCTCTACCGTAAACTTCAGTAAATCCATTGATAATTCTGACTTATGGAGTAGTTTCAAGCAAAAACCTATTAAATTCTCTCTAGAACCTGTGAAGCAACAAAGCTGCCTCAGCCTCCATCAACAAATGCTCTGAGTAAGTTATTTTTGAATAATTATTGCAACATAGTATTGAATCGTGCCACAAGATCACCGAGGCCCGATTAAAATTATGGGAAGAGAGGTATCCTTTTGAAGCTAACTTGGAAGAACCGTACACAAAGTCGGCCGATGTAAAGCTAGTTAGGTGGGGATATCTATGATATATGGGGATAAGCGACTCGACTTTTTGTGAGTGTGGGTTGTCCCCACAAAGTATAGCCCATTTGTTGTCCTGTCCAGCGTGCACCGACACCAGTATAATTCAAAAGCTACTACTTCTTGGATCTCAAAAAACAATCGCAATGTACTAGGCGGGCAAGGAAAGAACAGACAACAATACAAACGAACCTAAGTATTACATTGAAATACATATAACGGGTGTAAGGAACATCGTACCGTTATAAGATGTCAAATAATGTCCGTTACAACATTACAGAAACCTTTTTTAGGGAAAATTACAAATTACAAATGACTGACTTATTAATTTTCGAGCATGTAATGAATATATGCGGAATAATATTTATTTCTCAAATTACATTGCTAATTTTCTAAAATAATAATAATTAATTGCCTATGTAAGTATCTACTTACTGTTTTAGTGCATAACGAATGAATAAATAAATAATTAAATAAATTTTCCACAAATAAGTCAATTATTGTTTTTAAATTAAATTAAAATTATGCTTTATTATTATACCAATAATGATCTTATCCTAATTTTATTTAAAAAAATGTTATTTTTAGAAATACAATTATAAAGCCGATGAAAAATTTCAACGCTAGTTTGTTCAGAATCATGTACTGGATCCCTGGTATCGGTTTTCGGTACGATGTCCCTTGCACCCTGTATAAGTATTGAATTTGGAACAATTTGTACTACAGATTAGTGGAAACATACCAGTTCATATCTTTGGCTTTGGTATAACGGGCTCCGCAACTCCACGGCAAAGCGCGTATTTTGCGTACGGTAACATTATCTTCATTTACAAATCTTATAAACTACTGGACCGATTTAGATGAAACTTATACATTATTATATAAGATATAAAAAATATTTTTGACGATACAAGCAAGACGTTCACCTAATGGGAAGCGACATGCCTTCCTATAGCACAACACTGTCGCTCTTCACATATGAAATAATGCAAGGGACTGATTTATTTATTACCAGAGGTAGGTATGGGAATTGGGCTGGACCTTTAATAGGCATGATGACTAATTTTGAAAAAATACTCTATAATGTACTTACGGGTCTACTATTGCCGAAAATAATAATATTTTTGTATTAAATTTTCAATTAACAGCAATATTTTCAATTTTTAAAATAGAGTTTGAATTTCATTCCAAAACGATGGCCGGTGCATGGCGCCATGTTGTGACGTCACTACGGCGGTGTAAATAAACATCTGTCTAGGTATAAAAGTTAAAAGTGAATCATTGTATGAAGAAAAAGTTGAGATGACAGTTTGACAGTTGTTTATTTACACAGGATTGACGTCATTCACTCTGAGCAGCGTTTATTACAAAATAGCGATTAGCTGTATTTGAGTAATTTATTTGCTTAAATATCATGAAAATCTCTCTATTATTATGAAAATGAGATGCATTTTTGAAATCAGTGCAATCTGTTCTAATATTTAAAACCACAGATTTATTGGTATTTTGTTGCAGTCATCATACCAATTGGGCTGGACCTTTAATTATATATACGTCTATATAATCAAAAGGCTCCACGCGAATAAACTAGTAAAATCCTCTAGGGAATGTATTTTTTAATTGCGTGGCACATAATGTGGGAGGGATTAGCTATGGTTTGCTTTAATTCATAACCTATTTCACCAATTGTAATTAAAAAATTTCATGGCTATTAGCTTTGGTTAAGTAAAAGGGTGTTTGATTTCAAATTATTTTTTTTTTGTCAGGTCAAAGTGGAGGCTTCAAGTTTGCCTAGCTCTATCTAGATGATGGACTCTCAATTCCAACCATCCACCAGGCGTAGTATGCGGCAACAGGAGTGGTTGTAACAGCTTTGTGTACTTGTCAATAACCACTGAAGCAAAGAGATATGTGTTTGTTTGACGCCTCTGTGAGGTCTGTAGCTGCGAAACTCACTAACACTAACGGATTTTGATTCGATTTTTTCTAATTGATTTAAAGTGTCTGCCAACATGATGTTCCATACTATGCATGGTCATGATGGTGCCATAAACGTATCAGGCGAAGAAAAATTCTTTGTATGAAACTGTATGAAGCAAAGCCCTACCGTCGCGTTTCCGGCCGTGCCATGCACGTTCCTGTCAAAATTCAAAAGATGAATTCTGCTTAGTCGGCGATGTTGCCGTTCCATTACGCGCCGCCATAGTATGAATAATAGTCTCTATTGTCTATGTAATTAAAGTCGTTTGTTCATAGTGTATTATAATTACACTCTGATACAGCCGTCAATCTAGGTGCCGCCGGACACAATACGGGCATAGTACGTTATTAGTGCATATTAGTGCTCCGTCATTTGTTTTCCGTGCTTGATAGGTACATTTATAGCACGGAAATGGTACACTTCTTTAATCAAGATGATTTTTTAACTAAGTATGTTTAATTATAAAAAATAATATTTTGAGACTCTATAAGTATTCGAGTTCGACAAAATAAGTTATTTATTAATTTTCAAAAGGGAATATTCCGAATAGTCGAAATGATAGTTTTATTACGAAAAGCAGTTTAAGGAAGAACCTGGGTTTAAACTCAGGAAATTGTTCCTTAAACCTGAGTCTAAACCTAGGTTTATCTTTAAAAGAACTGTCTTTCGTAATAAGGCGGTAAGGGTTGACTCAGATGTAACGTCCCTTAAACGAATCGGCATTGCTTCGACTCACCACCGCATGCCCACAATTCTTCGGTTTAGCTCAGCCGACAGTATACCGGCTCTCTTCTCTATTTTAAACTTTTAAAATTTAATTTTGGCACATAAGCTACCTTTGAAATATTTTTACCATCGTTCCAGCGCATTGGTTGGCCTTTTACCCTCTTTACCTTTCTTTTACTAACGACAACACTAGGTCTTAGTGTATTCGATTTACAATCAATACGTCACCACTGCGTTAGAGTTTCTCCATTTAGTATAAATGAACGTCTCACATATGCGATTGTAGGTACCTACGTATTGTTTATGAAACGAATACACTTGGGCCTCAGGTATCAGTGTGACGTAAACAATGTCCTTACCTACTGTGTTTATTAGTGCGTTACGCTATTGAGTTTTATACAAAAAACATACACACATCAAAAGTGTCTAGGGATCAAGCATTTTTAAGCGGATTTCTTGAGATTGAGATGTGGCTTTGTAATAAATTTATGATTTTATAAATTTATATGGATCCTTTTTGGTGCATTTCATAATTTGAATCAGGAACTGTGAATCAAATTCGAGTAAAAGATGAAAATCAGCTGTCAATATTTTCCCTATAAAAACATACAACGCATTGAAGACATTATTAGTGCTACTGTTTCTGATAGCATGTGAACGCAACCTCCATTGTGACTCGTATATGTTTTATGTTTCGTCTCTGCCTTGACGGCTTCTGTATTGCTCACGCTTTTGTTTTTTCTCCTCGTATATTAATAAACTGAATTTCATTACTAATAAATCTTATATATTATTCCATGGATATACCTCTAACCATCATGGTAGCAGAGCGTAGCGTATAAAAGATTAGTAGTAACCGAGAAATCCGCAGTTATAATGAGCTCAAATATGTTCAGTGTAGACAAACTAGTTGGTCGTGAAAACTTTGCGACGTGGAAGTTTGGTATGAAGACATATCTGGAGCACGAAGATTTATGGCAATGCGTGGAGCCAAGTGGCGACAAAAAAGTCGATCCCAGCAAGGACGTCAAGGCTAAAGCTAAGTTAATTTTATTGTTAGACCCCCAAAATTATGTACACGTTCAAGATTGCAAAACAGCAAAAGAGGTATGGGATAGTCTAGAAAGAGCTTTTGACGATAATGGATTGACTAGAAAGGTAGGCTTATTAAAGGATTTGGTGAATACATTTTTTGTAGAAGTCCCAAGAAAGTTGCGAATAAATCGCATAAAAATAATGATGATACAAGTTTTGTTGCTGCCTTTCCAGCTACTGTAGGAGTTGATTGCGAAAAATGGTATGTTGACTCAGGTGCATCTATGCATATGACATGCAGGCGAGATTGGATGTACAATGTCACGGATCCGTCAATAAAGAATATTACAGTTGCCAACAAAGAGCCACTACTGGTAAAAGGAATTGGATGTGTTGATATTCACCTAGCCCGGGGTGGGAGCATTCAGGTAAAAAATGTATTATATATCCCTGGCCTAGCAGCTAATCTTCTATCAGTTAGTACCATAGTAAAGTCTGGCTACAAAATATCATTTAATGATAAGAGTTGCAATATTTTTAATTTGACTGGAAAATCCATATGTACTGCAGAACTTAGTAATAAACTATACGTTTTGGATACTGTGATTAGTCCTGATTCTGCTCATTTTACTACTGAAAAGGTGAATGATACTTATTTATGGCATCTCCGTATGGGACATTTAAATGTTTTAGATGTGAACAAGTTACCTGCCTGCGCTGAGGGTGTGTTATTGGCTCATGGGAAGAGTAACATCATTGGATGCACTGTATGTTTAGAAGGCAAACAGACAAGACTGCCGTTTAACAATACAGGGACCAGAGCCAAGCAACCACTGGAACTAATACATTCCGATCTATGCGGCCCGATGGAAAACTTGTCTTATGGAGGTATGAAATACTTTATTACATTCATAGATGATTATACACGGATGGTGCATGTATATCTCATGAAAGATAAACTTAATGTTTTGGAATTATTTAAAGACTTTAAGATGAAGGTGGAAAATAAGTTGGGTCAGAAAATTAAAGGGTTGAGAACAGATAACGGTAAGGAGTATTGCAATAATAATTTTGAAAAGTATCTATCTCAATGTGGTATATCTCATCAGACTTCAACACCCTATACACCTCAGCATAACGGTCTGGCCGAACGCATGAATCGTACTTTAGTAGAGCGCGCAAGATGTATGTTGTTTTATGCAAATCTTGAGAAGAGGCTCTGGGCAGAGGCGATTGCAACAGCTGCTTATGTTGTTAATCGTTCTCCGACTAAAAGTTTGGGAGGTAAGACGCCCTATGAAATGTGGAATGGTCATAAACCTGATCTGTCTCAGTTGAGAGTATTTGGTTCCGAAGCCATGGTCTACATTCCTAAGGAAAAGAGACAAAAATGGGATAAGAAGTCAGAAAAAATGATACTGGTGGGATACTGTGAAAATACTAAAGGATACCGTTTATTAGACCCAAAAACTCACAAAGTAATAAAAAGTAGGGATGTGGTTTTCTATGAAAAATGTCGTAATGATGTGTTATGTCGAAATGAAATTTTAGTCGATACGCCTGTCTGCAGTGAGAATCCACCAGTGGGAACCAGCAGTTTAGCTGATAAGGTTGGATGTTTAGAGAACGACAGTGGCATCGACGAGGAGCGGAAAGGAATTAATTCAGAGCAGTTGGCTAGTACATCAAGGGCTGACTCAGACGCTGAATGTTTAAGTGAGTATGAAACTGATACTGGTGAACTTGATGAGACTTACCTGCCTCCTAGTAATCTAAATCGACATGGTAACTATCAGAAAATGTTTAATTTGAGACCACGTAATAAACCAGACAAAGATAAGGACGAAAATAGTTTGTATTGCATGTATGCTAATCTGTCTGATCCAGAGTCAGTCGAGGAAGCATTGTCATCCTCTTGTGCAGTGCAGTGGAAACAGGCTATGGATGATGAATATAGCTCCCTGATGAGAAACAATTCTTGGAGTTTGACTGACTTACCCGCTAACAGAAAAGCTTTGCCTTCGAAGTGGGTATTTAAGACAAAAACAGATCACGCTGGCAATATTATACGTTTCAAGGCAAGACTCGTAATAAAAGGCTTTGCTCAGAAAAAAGGCATCGATTACGATGAAGTGTATTCTCCGGTAGTCCGATATACTTCTATTCGCTACTTGTTTGCTCTGGCAGTTAAATACAACCTTGACACTGACCAGATGGGTGCTGTTTGTGCATTTCTACAAGGAGAGATTGATGCTGATATCTATATGATACAGCCCGAAACTTATGAGCAAGGGACTCAGTATGCCATTTGAAAAAGTCGATATACGGGCTTAAGCAAGCTAGCCGGATATGGAACATCAAATTGAGTAACGTATTACGAGAAATAGGATTGCAACAGACTAGAACAGATCCATGTGTTTATTTTAATTTTAAGGAAAATACCTACGTGGCGAGTTGGGTTGATGACTTAATCCTGTTTACTTCTCAGCAAGACGTCAAAGAAAAATTGAAAAATAAGTTGACGCAATTACTTGAAATGAAGGACTTAGGAAAAGCAAGTCAATGTGTAGGACTTAACATAACAAGGGACAAAAACATAGTTATGTTAGATCAGAAGAAATATATAAATGAAATATTAGATAAATTCGGAATGTCAGACTGTAAAATTGTTAAAACACCTATTGAAGTTGGGATTAAATTTAGTCAAGATGCAGAAGAAGAGATAAAAATAGATTTTCGTTACCAACAAGTTATTGGATCTTTGCTGTATGTAGCTCAGGGTACAAGGCCTGATATATCTTTTGCAGTCAATACATTGAGCAGATTCAATAAAAAACCAAGTACTGAACACTGGACTGCAGTAAAACGGGTACTGAGATACCTACAGGGAACTAAGGAATATAAGTTAATTTATACCAAAGATGGTAATGCTCAGATCACAGGCTATTGTGACGCCGACTGGGCAAGTGACACGCATGACCGTAGGTCGTGCACGGGGTATATTTTTATGTTACAGGGTGCTGCCATATCGTGGTGTTCGCGCAAACAACGAACGGTGGCGCTGTCGACAGCCGAGGCGGAGTACATGTCCATGTCCACCGCAACGCAGGAGGCTCTATGGCTGCGGCAACTACACGCTGAGCTGGGGCAATCTCTTGAGGCACCTATTATCATCTTCAATGACAACCAGAGTGCAGTCAAGATGTCCACGAGCAATTGTTACTTACCAAGATCCAAGCATATAGACATACGATATCATTTTCTGAGGGAGCATGTCAGCAATTGTGAAGTAAAATTTTGTTATTGTAAAGGTGACGAAATGCTAGCAGACATATTAACAAAAGGTACTGCTTTAGCCAAGCATTCTTATTGTGCTATGAAAATGGGACTTGCGTTCAAGGGTGGATGATAGCATGTGAACGCAACCTCCATTGTGACTCGTATATGTTTTATGTTTCGTCTCTGCCTTGACGGCTTCTGTATTGCTCACGCTTTTGTTTTTTCTCCTCGTATATTAATAAACTGAATTTCATTACTAATAAATCTTATATATTATTCCATGGATATACCTCTAACCATCAGTTTCCCTACTACTGATTAAAACCAACGTTATTATGGAGCGGCGACGTCATTTAAGCAGGGAAGAAATGCTCAGAGCCGTGGGAATGATAGAAGCTGGTTCCCGGCAACGTACTGTGGCTTTAGCTCTGAATACAAGTCAGAGTGTTATCAGTCGACTTTGGACACGTTACCGAAGCACTGGTACCGTGGCTGAGCGCCATGGAGGACGGTATCGCTGCACCACACGGAGACAAGACCGATATATTCAAATCTTAACTCGAAGAGCTCCAACAATAACTGCCATGATGTTAGCCGTGAGGCTTCATCACTCTTCAGGGAACTTAATTAGCGACCAAACAGTCAGAAACCGCTTGCATGAAGTGAACCTTCATTCCCGAAGACCGCTACGGGTACCACCTATAGCAATGCACAATCGTAGGATTCGATATCAATGGGCTCTTGAACACAGAAATTGGGCAGAAGAACAATGGCGTTTCGTGTGCTTTTCTGATGAGTCTCGTTTTGGTATGAGACCGGATACAAGACGTATACGACACTGGAGAACCCCTGGACGCCAACAGCGATTAAAATCCTGCCAGGAAGTCCATCCTTATAGTGGTGGAACCATCATGGTATGGGCGGGTATTTGGATCGGCGGAAGAACTGAGTTGATTTGGATCAGAGGCAACCTCAACGCTCAAATTTATGCTGAGACGATTGTATCAGACGTCATCGTTCCTCTACAAGTGCAAATCGGTCCCTTATTTCAGTTAATGCATGATAATGCACGACCGCACACCGCAAGAGTTGTAAGACAGACTCTCGCCGCAGCTAACATCAATGTCCTGCCCTGGCCTGCTCAGTCGCCAGACTTGAACCCGATTGAGCATGCATGAGATATGCTACAGAGAAGAGCTCTGCCGAATATGGAGGGTATCCAGTCGCAAGAAGACCTTTTTTTGTTGTTGCAACGAACATGGGCGGCCATTCCACAGCGTGATTTGGATGAACTCATTTTGAGTATGCCAAACCGATGTTCTTGTGTTGTTAGTGTTCGCGGTAGAAACACGGATTATTAATTGTTTAAGTTACCCAATAAAATTTTAAAGAAAACTGTTATTTCAGTCTTTTTTTCGAACTTTTGTGTTAGTGGTTCAAATGTCAAAAATCCCTTTATTAGGAAAATGGCAAATTTCTTTATTAATGCAAAGGTGACTTGGTTTATCGTTACTGTGACAAACGAAAACACTTTATTTGATGAATCCTTAAAGAAAATTTTAATTAATATCAATCAGGAGAAAAGTTATTGCAATAATATATGTTGATCCCTAGACACTTTTGATGTGTGTATTTTACGTCTCGAATTATACGCCTTTAGTCCGGTGCCGATCCGTTTAGGGACATTACACCGTTTTTGGGAAGCTTTTATATGTCCTCCGATACCTGCAGGGGTCAACCATTAAGATGTTGCATTAATTAATACAATAAACACACAGATTTTTATTATAAGACCGTCGTTTTATTTCATGTCCCTCTTTATTACATATATGTATAGCGCCCATTTAACAGACACCCAAAAAAATTGGTGGATGACTAATGTGCACCCAATGATACTATAAGCCAAAATTTATTGAGCCAGTCTAGGTCGTGTCTATACAAATTCACTAAAAACAAGCCATCCCATTTTTCATTTTGTAATTGATACATACTTGTTACTTTTCGTACCTGCTTACGGTCCTTGGATTATTAATAACTTTGCAGAACAATTTGTAAATATTTGGTAAATATATACCCCACGATAATGATACATAGTTTACGTATTTTACTCTAAACTTACTTTTATTTCACTACAAATAAGCCGCTGGGTATTATGAATATTATAATAAGTCAATGTAATATGTAAAATACGCAGGGCTGGGCAAAATACATGCTTTGCTTTAATTGAAATACAAATTACAAAATACTGTATCGCATGTAATTAAAATACGAAATACAAAATATCTTCAGGTAAGGTATTTAAAATACAAAATACAGTATTTTAGCTATTTTTAATTGAAATACGAAATACAAATTACAAAATACTCTAACACCAGCACGGGCTGAAAAGTAGAGGAAAACCAGATTAATTATTCAGTAAAACCAGAGTTTCCTTTCATGAACACTAGATTTTTAAATGTACTGTCAGACAAACAGCCTTTTGTTGGAGAGTGAATAAAACCTGCTAAAGAAAATCTTTCTACAGGTTCTGATGACAGCACAAACTTGTGTTAAATTGTATAAACAAACTCTTATATTTGGATACATACATTTTTTTGCGTTTTGTTGGCCAATTTTGACGTACAGTCATACATAGCGCACAATATGCATAAGCTTCTTGGTATACATAACAGTGCAGTGTTGCCAATCGAATAGCTGCTTTACCATCATTACACTATTGCCTCGCACTCACACCCACCAGATATTTTAGGCGGCTGAGGGGCTAGGGAATAAAAATGTGTAACAGTGAAAAACGACACGAAATACCGACCCACATGGTTTTGCATATTATTTTTCGCAATCTACCTTATTTTACTTATATACTGAAGATACAATAAAATACAATAAGATGCATTATGATGCAATAAGACGCGGTAATACGCGGTAAGACGCGACAAGACGAGGTAAGACGTGGTAATAAGCGGTAAGACGTAGTAAGATGCGGTAAAAGGCGGTAAGATGCGGTAAGACGCGACAAGACGCGGTAATACGCGGTAAGATGCGGTAAGACGTGGTAAGATGCGGTAAGACGCGACAAGACGCGGTAATAAGCGGTAAGACGCAATAAGATGCAATGCCACGGAATGACCCAAATAGACGCAGTCACTCGCAACGAAACGCAATGACACGCAACAACACGCAATGACACGCAACGACACGCAATCACACACAATGACACGCATTAACACCGTAACCGTAAGTCATAATAAGACCAAGTCTCGAATGACACCCATCCAGCCTATATTCCTTTTTGGGAAAAATATTTATAACTGGAGATCCCCAAACACGCACACAACCACAGATGACGCGAGTGTACAACGAGGCATGCATGCACACACGAATATGTGTACGCGTCCGGCACTTTACAAGACGACTAGGTATCTAGACGAATATATAATCAGAGGGTTGAAAGTTTAATGTTAAAATGTATTTTGAATCTTGAAGTATTTGAAATACTAATTACAAAATACCTCGGGGTCCGGTATTTCAAATACGAATTACATTTTAAGGAAGTAATTGAAATACAAATACCAAATACGTATTTGTATTTCAATTACAAGTAATTCAAATACTGCCCAACCCTGAAAATACGGAGCTTTATTCTTATGAAATGTCACATACTATGTAGTCTCCTTCTCTGCACTAGTAACACGTACTTAGGTAGTAAATAAAACCTAAATCTATGAGAAACACCAAGGAATTTGCATATTATGTGGTAACACCCGCAACATACACACATCAAAAGTGTCTAGGGATCAAGCATTTTTAAGCGGATTTCTTGAGATTGAGATGTGGCTTTGTAATAAATTTATGATTTTATAAATTTATATGGATCCTTTTTGGTGCATTTCATAATTTGAATCAGGAACTGTGAATCAAATTCGAGTAAAAGATGAAAATCAGCTGTCAATATTTTCCCTATAAAAACATACAACGCATTGAAGACATTATTAGTGCTACTGTTTCCCTACTACTGATTAAAACCAACGTTATTATGGAGCGGCGACGTCATTTAAGCAGGGAAGAAATGCGCCGTGGGAATGATAGAAGCTGGTTCCCGGCAACGTACTGTGGCTTTAGCTCTGAATACAAGTCAGAGTGTTATCAGTCGACTTTGGACACGTTACCGAAGCACTGGTACCGTGGCTGAGCGCCATGGAGGACGGTATCGCTGCACCACACGGAGACAAGACCGATATATTCAAATCTTAACTCGAAGAGCTCCAACAATAACTGCCATGATGTTAGCCGTGAGGCTTCATCACTCTTCAGGGAACTTAATTAGCGACCAAACAGTCAGAAACCGCTTGCATGAAGTGAACCTTCATTCCCGAAGACCGCTACGGGTACCACCTATAGCAATGCACAATCGTAGGATTCGATATCAATGGGCTCTTGAACACAGAAATTGGGCAGAAGAACAATGGCGTTTCGTGTGCTTTTCTGATGAGTCTCGTTTTGGTATGAGACCGGATACAAGACGTATACGACACTGGAGAACCCCTGGACGCCAACAGCGATTAAAATCCTGCCAGGAAGTCCATCCTTATAGTGGTGGAACCATCATGGTATGGGCGGGTATTTGGATCGGCGGAAGAACTGAGTTGATTTGGATCAGAGGCAACCTCAACGCTCAAATTTATGCTGAGACGATTGTATCAGACGTCATCGTTCCTCTACAAGTGCAAATCGGTCCCTTATTTCAGTTAATGCATGATAATGCACGACCGCACACCGCAAGAGTTGTAAGACAGACTCTCGCCGCAGCTAACATCAATGTCCTGCCCTGGCCTGCTCAGTCGCCAGACTTGAACCCGATTGAGCATGCATGAGATATGCTACAGAGAAGAGCTCTGCCGAATATGGAGGGTATCCAGTCGCAAGAAGACCTTTTTTTGTTGTTGCAACGAACATGGGCGGCCATTCCACAGCGTGATTTGGATGAACTCATTTTGAGTATGCCAAACCGATGTTCTTGTGTTGTTAGTGTTCGCGGTAGAAACACGGATTATTAATTGTTTAAGTTACCCAATAAAATTTTAAAGAAAACTGTTATTTCAGTCTTTTTTTCGAACTTTTGTGTTAGTGGTTCAAATGTCAAAAATCCCTTTATTAGGAAAATGGCAAATTTCTTTATTAATGCAAAGGTGACTTGGTTTATCGTTACTGTGACAAACGAAAACACTTTATTTGATGAATCCTTAAAGAAAATTTTAATTAATATCAATCAGGAGAAAAGTTATTGCAAAAATATATGTTGATCCCTAGACACTTTTGATGTGTGTAATTAGATTTTTTTACAAACAAAATGACAATACATACATAAAAAAATAAAATAAAACTACTCTGTAATAAAAATGTATTTATTTTCACGACTGCAATCGCGCGACTTCGTTTATAAAATAAAAGATACGTCTCCTTATATTTCAAACATAATAAACATACGATCACATAGCATCAACCCTTATATTCTACTATTAAGAGCCTTCGTTCACAACATTAATAAAAATCAACAACACATTATAAAATCAACATAATAAATGGTTATTTCCGTAGTAATGGAATACCAAACCTACGCGAACAAGTGGGCAAGTGCTAAGCGCCGAATGTGCGTAGTGCACATCGATATATAATATATCGATGGTAGTGCACATGCAAAGGCGCGAGAACGCGGCCTTACGCGCACGTTGTTTGCGCTATATCTCTCTCTCTCTTTTGTTTCGCTTGATGGCGTAGATCAGATCATACTATTAACGAGTGTCATATCTAAAATCGAAACATCACGAAAATGTAAATTAATCACGATGATTAAACATGCTTACAATATAATCAAAAATGTCTTTATATTAAAATCAAATTTGAGATCAATCAACTGAGTATCTTTTTTATAGATTAATACAAAAAAAACTACACTTTCTCGTATCAATTTTACATTTACTTGTAAAACATTATACTTACGTGTTCATTTTCGTTTGACTGCACTAGTTTTTCTCAAAAGGAACATGATGTCATATAATCAAAAAGTAACAAATTCTTATAACAAAGCTAACATATTTTCATACTTACATAATATCTTAGTAATACTGAACTGGGTGCTTACTACTATTCAGTCTTACAAATATAATTGCACATTATTTATACTACATTAAAAATATATTTGAAGAAATAAAAAAACAAAAGAGGGAAGTCAGTTAGTGAACGCCTGCACAAAATTGGAGCAGCCCAACGGAAAGTAATTCCACTTTATAGAACGCAACCAAATAATAATATTTTCGGCCCAAGCACAGGCCTTGCCTCATGCGATGCCCTTGAGCTCGTCGGTCCACTGCCCATCAGGCTGGAGCTTAGAGAAGATACTAATGTCCTCTGGAGCTGGAGTGCTATAAGCGCCCGCCTCATCCTTTCCAGTGAAGCTGTCATGGCCACCTGCGGCCTACAGTGATTATCACTTCCCATCAATGTAAGATTATTCACTAGAGATGAGCAAATATAAACTATATTCCAACAACATGAAAGATTATGATAGATTAATTAGATAAAACTTTGGGGTTGAACGCACAAATCGCTGTGACACAGCTTCAAGTTGCATCACGGAGGTTTGCCCAACCCTAAGACTGTGCTACCTTCATAGATTTTGTTTTCCGGTGTTTTGAAAGAATTGTAATTATACTTGGTGTGCATTCGACAAACGGACTACGTGATATTGTATTTCAAATCAATATTTACAAATACAAAATGTCCATATTAATATAAGTTTAGCTAAACACGCATGACGATTTCAGTAACCCAAGAATATAACCACGTTATTCAATCTGCTCTCGCGGCTGGCAACTGGTGTATTATAAATTTCTAATTAGTTGTTTTAACAACCAATATTGAATCTACTTCACCATAAATTATTAGCATACTGGTTGGTGCATGGTAAAATAGGTTAATAATCTAGCTCCAATTAGTATGGGATTATTTTAGATTGATGCAATGTCCTGGGCCGACACCTGTGTTTGGCCTTTTCCGCTGTGGTATTGTGTATGGGGATTCTTTCCTAGTTGGGCGACTCCAGTTTCTAGCTAGTATTCACGCAACGTGACTAAGGCTAAGCACGCACTGCGCATTCAATCCGCGCGATTTATAATTTTATCTAACATGCACTGAGATTAAATTTACGCGCGATGTTTGTCAGTTCTATACAGTTTCGGCCGAGCGCATGTCTAAACAACAGAACTAAAATCTTGATTTACCTGAGCGACTGAGCCCACTCTCTCGTGACGAAGTGTTCGCGAGGATTCAATCCTCATAGCACCGCGTGAAATTTTTATCAAACCACAAATTTTTTTTGTGTGTGGCAGAATTGCGATAAAAACACGCGGATTTTACTCGCCTTGCGGGCTTAGCCTAAGTTTGGACCTGTGGACTACCTGCTGACGTCGACAACAAATAGACGCCAAGCGACGAGGCCGGGTGGCTCTAATGAGCTATGACCTTTATTCTGATCCAGCCAGTTGACGATTTAAATTTTCTAACACTATGAGACAGCTTGTAATCTGGTTCTAGAATATTTACTTGTGTGGTTCAAGTTCAACCTCTTTTAAAATGTATAAATAGCAAATGAAGTATCTGCATGCTCTTATTTAGACAATATTTCTTCTAGTTTCATTGTAGTTATACTATTCATAGTAGATTCCAGAACATTTTTAGGCTTCGGAGTGTTTTTAGATGGGAATGTGTCTTTTGTCATCAATTCCCGAAAAAACTCGTTTACGAACATAGCCTGTTGGTCATCATCTGAAAGATTAAAAATAAACATATGTAGTGTATTACCTCATTTCATTTTTCATATTAACCTTCATCTCCATTATTTTTAAAATTATTTATTTTTAGGGTTCCATACCTAAAAGGTAAAAAAAGAACCCTTATGGTCTGACTTCGTCTGTTTGTCTGTATGTCTGTCTGTCACACCTATGTATATATTTCAGGGACCACTGATGCTATCGATTTGAAACTTATTCCAAGTTTCAAATCGATAGCATCAGTGAATCACCAATAATATTTAAAAAAATGCGTAATATTAATATATGTTAGTCTTTGTGGGCTTCTAAACAAATTTACCAAATTTTATTAGTGTATGTATGTATATATGTATGTATGTATGTAGGTTTGTCCGCGGATTTCTCAGAAACTACAGGTCCGATTTCGAAAATTCTTAGTAGTTTAAGTGATATAAACTATTTATGTTTTCAGTAAGTTACTGTAACGTAGATGTTCAAGTTGCGTGATAGTGCAGATCACTATTTTTTTGCTAAAATAAAAGTCACTAAAAAGTATTAAATAAACCGACTTCAAAGTAAATTACATATCTAAAAAGCATAAAATAACGAAAATATATGGAAGTCGGTGTCAGCCCGTGCTAGTCTTCTATTCTATTCTATTCTTGGTGGCTATAAAATTGGGCCCGGTATCCCCGGAACGCACTTCGACCCAGTTGGATCCATTGTGCATGCCCTAGCCCTTACTCTGTTGCTGGCGTATCGAAGAGCTCCCTCAGGTACGCAACGATCGCGCCAGCTTGGAGCTGTACATAATCATTTGGCGTAGGATACGCTACTCCCAAATGACTCAACCTACGTCTCGCAAGAACGTCGCAGCTACACAATATGTGTCGCATTGACTCTTTTTCATCTTCGCAGAATCTGCAAATGTCACCAGTACTTAGCCTCATTCTGTGTAGATGCTCGTTGGTGCCAAAATGTCCTGTGAGTGCACCTATTAGGTGCCTTATTTGTGATCTGTTAAGGCTTAATAATTTAACCCCACAGTCCACCCTTCCGCTAGAGAACGCTTTGGAGTGGTTTAGGCCTGACGCTGCCCTCCATTCCTTCATGTATTCGTTCCTAGCATGTGCATATAATGCTTGGTGATATGTTCCATACGGAATCCCCACAAATGGTTCGGGGCCAACCAAATGACTCTGTGAGCCGGCCCTCGCTAGTCTATCTGCCTTCTCATTGCCCTCGACGCCTTCGTGTCCAGGTACCCAGATAAGGCTGACATTGTTGTGTCTTCCCAGGTTGTTCAAACCTGTAACACCTTCTTTGACTAGTTTAGAAGCAACTCTGAAGGAATTCAGAGCCTTCAGAGCTGCCTGACTGTCACTGAGAATGCAAATAGTTTTACCTTTGACGTTTCTCCTTTGCATTTCTTTAATGCTGGCAATTATGGCATAGGTTTCCGCTTGGAATACCGATGCATAATGCCCCATGCTGTGACTGACACTACAGTCCTTGGAATAAATCCCTGCCCCTGTACCTGACTCCATTTTAGAACCGTCAGTGTACCATATGAGGTGAGTTCCACCAACCGGTTTGAGTCCCCTCGTCCACTCTTCCCTGGATGGTATATGTACTCGGTACCTCTTGTTAAACATGTACACTGGATTTATCCTATCACAGGGCATGTCCATTAGATCGTCCAGTTCTTTCACGGGATCCAATAAAGTGTGTTTTGTACAGGGCTTGTTACGATTCCAAACTCCTGCTTTTGCAAGTCTGTATAGCGACTTCCTTGCCTCTGTCTGTATGTAAGTGTGTAGTGGGGTTAGTCCCAGTATCCACTCAAGAGCCAATGTAGGCGTTGTTTTGAAGGCACCTGTAATTGCCATGCAAACTACTCTTTGTACCTTCCTAAGAGAATCCTTGCAGATCTTTAGTTTAGTCCTAGGCCACCATACAGCGCTGCCGTATGTGAGAATAGGTCTCACCATCGTAGTATATAACCAATACATTACCTTTGGTTTGAGTCCCCAGGTTTTGCCATACGCAGAACGGCACATATTGAAGACACGTAAGGCCTTTCTTGTTATGTTTTCAACATGACTATGCCACGTTAGTTTACTATCGAGAGTTACCCCAAGATATTTCACTTCCGTGGCCCATTTTAGTCTGGTGCCGTACATTTCTGGGTCTCTAAGGCCCACTAAATGTCTTTTCCTCGTGAAAGGCACTATAACCGTTTTGCTTGGATTTATGGAAAGGTTATTGTCTTTACACCATCTTTCCACCCTAACCAAAGCACCCTGCAGCAAATCCGTTACTACGTTTGGAAATTTGCCATTTACTTGTATGACTATATCATCTGCATAGCCTACGGCTTGAAATGGTCCATTGTTAAGTTCCACTAACAACGAATCCACCACTAGACTCCACAGTAATGGGGATAGTACGCCTCCCTGTGGACATCCTTTAGTTGCCTTTACGGTAACCATATCACCTAATAAACTACTTTTAATGACGTTCCTGCAGCATAGTGCTAATCCATTTAACAATTGTCGCCTCTATGCCATGATTCTGTGCTGAGGTTCTTATTGAAGCGAAGGTTGTTCGATCGAACGCCCCTTCAATATCCAAAAACGCTCCAGCACAGATTTCTTTGGTCTCCAATGCATGTTCTGCCCGGTTGACCACATAGTGCAGTGCCGTGTCCGTAGACTTACCCGGTTGGTACGCGCATTGCATGTCATGGAGCGGTCGTCTCCTTAGTGGGCCATCTCTTATATACCTGTCTATCATCTTCTCCAAAGTCTTCAAGAAGAATGAAGTAAGACTGATAGGGCGATAGGATTTGGCATCTTCATAGCTCTCCTTTCCTGGTTTGGGAATGAAGATTACTTTTGCCTGTCTCCAGGCTGATGGGACATGCCCAAAGGCTAGGCATGCTCTGTACAATCTGCACAAGTGAGGTATGAGAATACCTTTTCCCTCCTGTAGTAAGATGGGGTATCGTCAGGTCCTGGTGATTTATACGGACTGAAACTATCAATTGCCCATCGTACCTTGTCTGCGTCAACTACTTTCTTTGCTGTACGCCAGTCGTCTTTGGAAGTTTGTGTAATTTGTTCTTCCATGGTAATGACATTATCAGTCACATTTTGTATCTCCACTGAGTCCGGGAAGTGCATTCTTAGCATATGCGTAAGAGTTTCCTTCCCAGTTACAGTGAGCTTACCTTGGTCATTCCGGATAGATGTAAGTGGATTAACCTTTGCAGAGCTCATTGCTTTACTGAGCCTCATACCCTCTGGAAGGCTATTGATGCTACTGCAATGAGATCTCCATGATCTCCGCTTCGCCTTGCGCACTTCCTTACTATAGTACGTAAGAGCTTCGGCATATACCGTAAAGTCATTATTTGACTTCGCCCAGTTGAAAACACGTCGCGTCTCCTGCCTTAGATTCTCAAGGGCAGGTGACCACCACGGTTCCTTTTGCGTCGCCGCCTCTTTCTCCGGGCAGTTCTTAATCCAGCTGGTCTTAACTGCCTGGGTAATTCTGTCAGACTCAAACTCGATATCTATAACTGAGTTGAGTCGCTGCGTAGGATCCCCGAGGTGTTCCTTAAGGTCTCTCCTGAAAGATTCCCAATCGGTTCTCCTTGGGTTCCTCCTTCGTACCTTGCCATAATTATTGGAAGTTACATACCTAAAGCAGATGTAGTTGTGGTCAGATAGACTGACCTCTTCCGACACATGCCAATTACGGATCGCTTTACTCGCTCTATTGGATGCAAGCGTTATATCAATGACCTCCGCCCTGAGTCTATTCACAAAGGTTGGTCTATTGCCTTTATTTAAAATTTGTAAGGGTGAGCTTACCAGAAAGTCCAATAGTGCTTCCCCTCTTTTGTTGTTGTCTGTGCTACCCCAGGCAACGTGGTGAGCGTTCGCGTCGCATCCTATGATGAGGTCGTCGTGAGCGCAATTGTTAACCAGGTCTTGTAGCAGTGCTGATACCGGGTCCTCATTCTCATAGGGTAGGTAAGCAGAAGATAGAATAGTATCTTTACTGCCCCCTCCCGTTAACCCCTTAATCCTCACAGTAGTGAGGTCTCTGGAGCAGAAGTCATATAGAGGCATTGCCATTATGCCATTCCTGACAAAGACACAGGTCCTCATATTATTTGTAGGGCATCTATAGAGAAGCTGTCCTCCACGAACGTTTAGACCTCTGACGACGCCCTTGTACAGATAAGGTTCCTGTATGAGAGCGACATCATATTTATCCATATTAAGCGACCGGCAGAGTACTGCCGTAGCCGCCTTACTGTGATGTAGATTAATTTGTATACATCTTAGATAACCCATTGGTGAGGCAACACCAATGGCCTGATCACGCCTGCCTCTCCTTTCAACGGCTCCAGGCTTGCTTCTGCGCGTTTGCGCTGTACTGGTTGTGGCCCTTCCCAACAGCGTCGCTGTCCTGAAACCGGGCTCTGGCGAGCCTTCTCCAGTGACTGCTTCGCCAGCCGAAGTCAGGGCCAAACCTTTATTTTCCAGCTCAGTTTTGCCACCTTGAGCCCCTCGGGTCAGAGTTCCGGTCCCATTCCTGTTCCCAGGCACTACCGACACACCCGGTCCCGCAGTAGTTCCACCGGCCGTCATATTTCTAGAGCAACCCTTGGAAGGGCTACCCCCGTCATCCCTAGGGACAGTGCGCGGTTTCTTGTGCGAATCTTAGTTAACATGATGTGCTAGCACCGACTTCAATATATTTTCGTTATTTTATGCTTTTTACTTTGATTATATATACGTCTAGATAGCGTGTTCGATGTTCAAACACTTGACAATATCAAGTACACCAAAACATCAAATTTGGTATACTTGGTTGTTTAGTATCACTTGAACTGTACCGATGGTTTGTGCTCGCAAAAAAAAAACATTATGCCGAATTGTGTAATCAAATCGTGAAAACATTAACTAAGTAAAATTAATAAAGATCCTAACTTAATTTTCCATTCATAAGTCTTAAGATTCTGTGAAGGATTTTTATAAAAACTCGATTGTTTTTTACGACAATTTGTACATTGTCCGACTAGACTGGTGTTGCTAGGTAATAATGGGGGAATATATCTTAAGTCTGGGGTAATTTTTCTTTTAACATAAATGAATTCAATGAAACGTAATACGTTGATAGTGACTAAAACATTAAATAAATCAATTAAAATAATTTATATATTTTTGTTATATTTTAAGGCAAATAAGACGTTCACCTGATGGTAATTTTACTTTACTTTACTTTACTTTATTTTATTTTAACACTATACATTATATTTAACAAAAAAAAGGAATTACACATTTACACAGTACATATCAATGCATAGCCCACAACGCTATCGCTATTTATGGGAAACATATTTATAACTGGAGATCCCCAAACACGCACACAACCACAGATGACGCGAGTGTACAACGAGGCCTGCACGCACACACGAATTATGAGGTTGTGATGGTTATGAACGTAACGTTACAATACAAGACTATTAGGTATCTAGACGTATATATAATCAAAGGCTTTTTAGATATGTAATTAACTTTGAAGACGGTTTTTATTTTTTCAAAAATAGTTTATTTATCCTATTATATGTATATTAGTATACCATTTTAAATATCCATAAGTTAGCAGATTGTATAGAATAGACATTAATTTGCATTTAAAAACTGTAATAAGATTATTCAGAGGCTCCATACACACAAAGACTTTGCCTACCCTACGATTTCTCCAAATAATCTTAATTTAAAAATATTTTGTACCGATATAGTATTAACGTGATGTTTTTCGATGATATTTTTGCCTACTTTCTGTGCACGCCACTGGTATGGGGTCGTGCATTAATCACGTGATGTTTTTTAGCAACTTTTTAACCCCTCCCCCCCTCCTGGTGATATGTGGTGAGGTTTTTAAACTAACCCCCCCCCCCCCCTATCCAAAATCACGTGTATTATTTTGTGAAAAATTTCAATATAGTTTATATTGAAATTTTCGGAATATTATCTTTAAATACAGGTACTTAACTGATTAAATGTTGAAGGGGAAGTCGTTGCCGGCAACGGTGAGTCAAGGCCACGTGCCGCTGTTTGGTTTAGAATTCATGCATTCAATGAAAAATAAATACACGTGATGTCTCATTATACCCCTCCCCCCTCCTGGTGATATTTCGTGATTTTTTCGGAACCCCTCCCCCCCCTTACGAGCCTCACGTGATTAATGGACGACCCCTATGTATTTATTATACTTATAATATGTACAAGTCAAAAGGCTCCGCGATGAAAACGAGAGCGCGCCTGTACACACTCGCTGGTTTTGTTACTCACCAAGAAAGTAAAATTGTTAAATTAATATGTACTTGTATACATGGTTTTGTTACAGTAAATAGAATCCATCCGCCATCTTCTATGCCATGGCTTATTTTTCTTTTTATGGTATAAGTGTAAGAAATTATAATAACTAATAGCACAAAGGCAATATTCAGCAACAGATCCATTGCAGCGGACATTCGGTTCAAGTTCAATTTATATAAGTGAGTAAAAGTGCTCTCGTCTCAAGCCTCGCGAAGAGCGAGGCGAAGCGCGACGAGACGAGCGTATACAGGCGGCATAAGGTTTTTAAGTACTTAAAAGTTTGGCAGTAAGCAGGATTGCTATAGTTTTAACTGTAGATAACTATATACATTCGAGATTATAAAACAAAGTCGCTCCCGCTGTCTGTCTGTCCCTATGTATGCTTAGATCTTTAAAACTACGCAACGGATTTTAATGCGGTTTTTGATTAAAGAGGAAGGTTTATACAACGTGTTACAAAATACCCCGTAAAAAATATAATTAATTAATATTATTATTTTCACTGATGTGCAAACCCTATTTCAGTAAAATTAAAGAGTAAACTACGCTGAATGTACCTACGTTTCTACCTAATTCGCGGAACGACAAAAATTTTAAAACACCTAACCTAACGTAACAACCTAAACGAACACTTACTTTTTCATAATAAATCTATGGGATGGGATGACTCCGAGGAGGACGGTGACGGGGTTGCGAGCCCCGTCCCCGTGATCATGGTACTAGGTTTAAGGGGGCTATAATGCGCACTGAGGGGTATTTGGTGCAGATTCCACTGGAGGGCCCAGGTCTCCCAGCGTTTAAGTGGGTAAGATTCCCAGATACCTTGATTGACGAGATTATAGAGGCTGCAAGAGAGGAGAGAGAGGGAGAGGGGATTCCAGGAGGGGGTGTTGGGGTGAGGGATAGGGGGATTAAGATGGAGCAAGAGGGGAGTAAGGGGAGCAAGATGAGAGAAAAAAAAGGGGGAGGGTACAGGGGTTCAGAGAGGGGACAACGGGGAGAGGAAGAGGGGGAGTGTGACGGGGACCGAAGCGGGAGGGGGAAAGAGAGAGGAGAGAGAGAGCTTAGAATTAGATATTTCATTTAAGAGAGAGATGGAGAGAGAAATAAATCAAGGGTAGAGGGAGAAAAGGGGAGCAATATGTGATAAAAGCGTGGGCGGAGCTGCGCGGGTCGGCTAGTTATATATAAGCAATTAAGTAACATGATTATCCAATTTGTTCTATTCCTATCTCGGACAAACATTTGTGTTCATTAACTTGTCATGATGCCCCCCTGTGGGGTGTCCGGGTAAGAATAGCACCCACCCATCTCCCCCCGTTGCGTGTCCGTAAGAGGCAACTAAGGGAAACAAGAAGACGGACAGAAGCGTCTTTTTATTGGATTACCTAGCACCTATACTGCGAACCCCTAGCCGCCTGCCAAGCGAGGAGATTATGGCAACCGCTCCCTTCTAAGGGGAAGGCCTTTGTTCAGCAGTTGACTCTTCGGCTGCTGATTATATTGAACTTGTCTTGTGGCTGAGTGAGATCTGCCTAGTTTGTGTGGCTTTTTCTGGCAGGGCCACGGTGACTGATCTTAATTCTGATTGAATAGGGATTAAGTCGCTAATTAGTAGTAAAATTTGAGAATTAGTCTGTCCGTGGTTTAAAAGTTATAGGGCAGTGGCGTGCAGTCCATATAGGCAAAAGGTGTTTGCCTACCCTGTGATTTCCCCAATCAGACATATCAATATAAAGTGTGCATAGTAATATTTCGTTTTCTTTTCAATTATTTCACCATTGTAAATAAACAAAAGCACGCAAAATGTTTGAAATCAATCACCTATGCGCGACGAACTTATAAATTCACTGTACTATATCTACTCATAAATGTAAAGATAGAATTCGCGCGCGGGCCACGCAAAGACACGACGCGGCGGCGGGGCCTGGATTTTCACACATTCAAAGAGATTTATTGCACACAGACTCACACCGATACACGCACCCATAAATAATCTGACATGTATAATAGAAGAAATATCACGCACACAGAAAAAGGACAGAGACACAGAGAGACACTGCCTACCAAAAGTGACATTTCAATATAGTTTAGTCCCGATAGATATTTATGTTACGACATGAATGCTAATTTTACATACTCAGCTGTTGCAACCGTAGAATATTTGGTTAGGCGTTCGGAAGCAATTCGCGAGACGCGAGTTCGTATCCTCTTAGAATCGAAGTTTCTTTTTAAATTAATGTTTTTTAAATTATTTAATAGAATATAAAGCGGTGCGGGTATGTACGTACTTTGCGAGAGGTCGTATTTTGCGAGAGATAATAATTTAGCTATATATATAGCTATTGTGCACAAAGGGGGTGAGTTGTATTGATTCAAAACAAACAAGTCGTAATCATTTAGTCAATAAAATATACTGATTTGCTTTTCCTTTGTCTTCCAGACTAAGGATATGCCCCTTTTTGGATTTGTATAACTAAAAGAGAAAGTTATCTTATATCCTGAGAGACCTAGCTGGCCGGGATTTTGGTTTTGGAAGAGTTCAAACAATAAAAAAACTCTCCTGGCGTCCACACTTATTATAGTTTAATTTATAGGTACATGTTGTATCTTAGCCGTAAACATACATATCTTTCTACTGTTGCATGTTGTAATGTGTTTTAATCGCCTTAGTACGTAGCTACAAGACAAGCAACTTGCACTCATATTGATAGGTAAGTTTATCGACTATCCAAGTAGGATTATATTTTTCGATAGTATGTTTATTTCTTGAACACGGTCTGCGGCATATTAAATTAAAATCCATGGCTGCATGGATTTTAATTTAATATACTTAGGTACTGCCTACATATTAATATCGTTTTAGTTGTGGGAGTGAAATAAAATATAGTCAGGAATATTTGAGCAATTTTATGCAATAATGTCAACCCACAAAAATATAAATAATTCTGTGTTAACGCCATCTATCTCTTGTTACAGGCGCAGGCGACGTTTAAAAAAATGCCCATGTCGGTAGTATATACTAAATTTATTAAAGCTCCATCTAACAAATAAAAATCTTAATGCAGTTTGTCGCCTAGGCCTATAACATGAGATAGATGGCGTTAACACAGAATTATTTATATTTTTGTTGACACATTATTGCATAACAGTGCTCATTTATTCAAAAAAACATCAGTAAGTACAAATAAATATACTTACTTAAGTTACAGTGGCAATACATACAAACAAAAGACTGTTACCCTACGACTAGAGATCTAAGATATTTGCTTTTTTGCCTACCCTGATCAAAAAGTCTGTGCACGCCACTGTTATAGGGGTACCCCGGTGGCCCTGCCAGGGAGGACTTTTTCTGACAGGGCCACCACTACAACATCTTGACAACCAAAGCACCCCACGAAAATCTAACGACGTTCAGATTTAGTCGTTAATTAGTCGAAATCAGTCGTAAAGTATTGGAATTAGTCGGTCCGTGGTTTAAAAGTTATAGGGCCACCACTATATCTTATCTCGACAGTCAAAGCACCTCACGGAAATCTGCCGGCACGTAGATGTTACAGAAATAGTCAGCAAGTAAATAAAAAGATATTGATGAATACTTTTTCTCCATACATTGGGTACAGGCGAGTAGAAAATACTTTTGTATAACCTACTAAGTATTCGATGAAATTAAATATACTTCCTCGTGCGCCTCCGTGGCGCAGTAGGAAACCGCTTGCTCTACAAACCGGAGGTCGCGGGATCAAGCCCCGCGGGGGGCAATTTTGTGTAGTTGGTCCTTACCGACTTGGATAATGCAGTCCGATCCAGGTGATCGGACTGATTGTAAAGTAAAATGATCCCGGCGTCGGATGGACATGTAAAAGTTGGTTCTGCGCCTGATCTCACCCCGGTCCAATCGGTCTTCAGTCCCTTCAGATTGTGAGAGGTAAATGGAAGAGAAAGTGCACTTGTGTACGCAAGCACTTGTGCTCTATTATATCTCCTGCGTACATGGCTGATCTTGTGAAAGATTGGCCGCTGTGGAAGTATGGGCCAGGAGGACATTATTATTATTATAAAGAGGGCTCCGTGGCCTGGCGCAGCGGGAAACCACTTGCTTTGCAAAGCGGAGGTCGCCGATTACAATCCCGCGGCAAGCAACAACTTTGTGTAGTTGTCCCTTACTAGCTTGGACAATGCAGGCCCATCACTGGATTGTCTGGAGTTTTTTTTTATGCTAGGACAATACACACCCGGTTATCTGATCCCAAACTACTATGGAACTACTACTGTACTATGGAAACCAGACAACTAATACTAATACCTCGATTCTGTGTGTTTTATCTGTAAATATATAAGTTTTTATAAGCCTACTGTGTCCCATAGATCAGCAAAGGCCTCCTCCTTTTCCTTCCATGACTCTCGATCCTGAGCAATACATGACCACGCTAGACCCGCAAAGGCGTCTATGTTGTCCCTCCAGCGGGAGGGACATACAGGGTGTAAGAAAAAAAAAAATATAAGACGTCAAATAATGTCCGTTACAACATTACAGTAACCATTTATATGGTAAATGACAAATGACTAACTTATTAATTTTCGAGCATGTAATGAATATATGCGGAATAATGTTTATTTTTCAAATTACATTGCTAATTTTCTAAAATAATAATAGTTAATTGCCTATTAATTAATTGCCTATGCACTGTTTTTGTGAATAAAGAATAAATAAATAAATAAAAATAAAATACAAATAATTATTGTTTTAAAATTAAAATTAGGCTTTATTATTATACCAATAATGATGTTATACTAATTTTATTTAAAAAAAGTGAATTTATTTTTTTGGAAATTCATGAAAAAGCCGATGAAAAATTTCAACACTAGGCTGTTCAAAATCGTGTTCTGGATCCCTGGTATCGGTTTTCGGTACGATGTCCCTTACACCCGTTATAAGTATGTATTTACAAAATAATATAAGTATTAGTATCAGTTGTTTGGTTTTATACAGGCTCTGCCTAGTTTAGGATCTGATGCCTGTGTGTGGAATGTCCCAGAATACTATTATTGTATATAGTAACTTATTCGTATATACTTTTTTTGTATATAAATACTTACTTAAATAGATAAATAGCACCCAAATACAGGATGGGAATCGAACCCACGACCTATTAGGTAGCGCCCAGTGTGTCTAACCACTAAACAAACAGATCCTTCAAGAAAAATGATTCATGCGTTGATGGGCATGTAAAAAGTCCCATATGATTATGTGAGTAAAGAAAGAGATGTACTCCTGTCTACGCAAGCACTTGTTCAATATAATGTTTCCCGCGTTATGCAGCTGTGGTCGTATTGGCCAGGAGAACTTGATTTTTTTAAGGTAAATAAGTAAATAAGTATTAAAGTATTAAAGTACTACGCGTACTTTACCGCATAATGCATAAGTAAAAACCTGTCTAGTGTGAGTCGGACTCGTGCACCATTCCGTACCATGTTGACATATAAAAGTTACATTGTAATTCTTCTAACACCCCCAGATAACGAAATTATCAAACCGCATAACTCAGATTGTTTTTAGGGTTCCATACCTAAAAGGTAAAAAAGGAACCCTTATGGTGAGACTTCGTCTGTCTGTCTGTCTGTCACAAACATATATATTTCAGGAACCGCTAACGCTATCGATTTGAAACTTGGAATAATTTTAGATCTTTTTTACCCGCATACATCGTAAATGAAAAAAATATATTTTTACTTTTACTTTTTTTATAATGGGGGTCGAAATAGGTCATCAAAATTTCAAAGTGAGACTACTATATCGAGTGGGGTATCATATGAAAGGGCTTCATTTGCACATCTCAAAACAGATTTCTATTTTGGCTTAGTTTTTGGCTGATAATCAAAAATGTCAAAAAAAAATACCGTCCCCCCCCCCCCTTATCTCCGAAGTTTGTGGAGGGAAAAATCTGAAATAATTATGGGTTATGCATGTCTATCTATATTTTACAGGAAAAATAAAATGATCTTTCTAAACAGCACAGTTTTTTAGTAATCCTAAAAAAACCTCGACAAACAAACTTAGTTTTGCGGATCCAAACCGCAAAACTATCTGAGCGTGGGGCGCCTTTTCTGAATAACAGCTTAACTATTCTGTCAAATTTCAAGAACGCTAAGTATTTGTATTCACATGACAATCATTTGTGATCATTTACAGAGAAAAGGCGCCCCACGCCTTTACACATAAATATAATCCATAAATTACAAGCATGGGGTAGGAAGAAAGAAAGAACGGTTTCGATAATTTATTTATTGCTTTTTAGTGCAGTAGTCCTTATAAAAGCGTGTATTTTTTAGTTTTTTAAACTAGTAATTTCTAAAGTAAGTTTTTTAGAATTTAGATTACTTTCCCTTTAGAAAATATATTTACAGTGATCAACCTACTGATACTGATTTTATTTACTATCCTATATTTCTGATACACAATTGCACGCGACTGTACGCATAAAGAAGATGGCGGCGAATAGTCTAGGAGTGGGAATAAATTAATAAACGACATTTGTATCACTGCTCGACTCTAAAATACAACAATGTCAAATTCAACGGTCTATTTATAGGCGGTTTGTATTTCTTTGAAAGTGATGCTTTAAAATTGCAGCCACAAGGATAATAAAATCATGTTTATACATTTTTTCCAAAGTAATCCACTCTGGTTCTTAGACTACTCCTAATAAAAAAACAATTGTTTATATCTTTTTAACCAAGATTCAACTAAATCTGCAATTTCGCGACTAGGTTTGACTAATTGACGACTAAATCTACGCGCCGGCAGATTTCCGCAAGGTGCTTTGATTGTCGAGACATAGTGGTGGCCCTGCTAGAAAGAGTCCTCCCTGGCAGGGCCACCAGGGTACCCTTATAACTTTTAAACCACGGACCGAGTAATTCCAATACTTTACAACTGATTTCGACTAATTAACGACTAAATCTGAGCGTCGTTAGATTTTCGGGGGGTGCTTTGGTTGTCGAGATGTAGCGGTGGCCCTGCCAGAAAGAGTCTTCCCTGGCAGGGCCACCGGGGTACACCTATAACTTTTAAACCATGGACCAACTAATTCTCAAATTTTACGACTAATTTCGACTAATTAGCGACTAAATCCCTGTTCAATCAGAATTAAGATCAGTCACCATGATCCTGCCACACGCCTAGTTTGGGATCAGATGACCACATGTGGATTACCCCAGGGTATTATTATTATTACATAAATTTACCTGTGGCTCAGATGTCTCACGGCACATGCAAGAATCACCTGGAAACACACAGCAATGTTTACACATAGCTGCTTGGCAGCAGAATATCTAACATTGCATTACTGCGGACCCATCCAGCATCCGGGTATGTTGTGGATTGTTCCTTATATAAGAGATCTACCCCGTGCCAGATTAAGCCAGAGCGGGACCCGTAGCAATCCATATATTAAGTATGTAACACGACGAAATTCAAACCGCGAAACTTGTAGATGGGTAGTGTGCACGACAGAATAGACTCAGTGCGTGAGACAGTGTGTTTTCATGTGTATATTTTCATAGGATAGGCATAGGGACATAAGGACATCATATTTTACATGTTTAAAGTAGTATAGGATAAGGTAGTCGTATAAGAATGGTATCTCAACTAGTGAGTAGTGTAACTAGTAGAATAAGGATTTTTTGGAAAATAAAATATATTTGTTATTGTGTTTTATTTTAAAGGAAAATGAATAGGGTATTGTAGTATGTTTAGATATGTTTAGGTATGTTAATTATGTAAGAAATAGGTAAATTTAAGATCATAATGTCATGCATGCATGTGCGTGCGACGGCTCGCTCTCATAGAATGGCATGCGAAGCGCACGTAGGGCGAATATTTATACTAGGACGGTGGGGGGCAAGGTCACTTAAATATCCCCGCCGCGTCCGCGCGCTCCCAATCTAAAACCAGGCAACGCCGGGTGCGCACGCATATGTCAAGGAATGTGGAATGACCTAACCTAAGACCTAGGCATAAGGTAAAACGTAAGGTAATGTAATAGAAATAAAATGTTATCAATAAAGATTGGTCAGAGGGGGTGAGGCAGAGAACCTTCCAGAAAAACACTCGGGCAAAGTATAAAAAGGATGCTGATTGGCCGAGGCGTCATTCGCGGTTCACAAGTGATTCTCAACAAGTCTAAGAAGAAAAGGAAGAAAAGGAATTCTGCCCCGCCTCCGCTGCCTCCCTACTGTTTCAGAGAGACCGGTGTTTTATTATCAAGCTTCTCAAGATCCTGGGAAATCTATCGCCCACAGGTAGGTGGAGTATTATATAATGGTACATTATGGAAGTACATTATAAGTAACTTTAATCCAAAAAAAAATAACTTACTTGGATCTATTTCTGTTGTTGTAGTGCAGTGCTGCATTTCACCATGTTGTTTGTCAAATATTGGCCTATGATTCAAATTATCAAGCATTTTAGACTGCACTGTATTCTTCTTATATTTTGTCTGAGTAATAATTGGTGGTAAGTTGTGTCTTGCAGGTTTTATAGGTGTATAATCTATGGGCTCATTCAAAGGAATATAATATTTTTTTTTCCCTTCTTTATTTGAATTTATCTTACTGACAGTATTCAACAGATCAGATGATGACTGTTTGTTTTTGTATTCAAACAAAGAATCACTTTTTATAGGAACAGTATATTCTTTTCTTGAATTGCAAGATGTTCCATTATTTAAATTTTCTTTGCTTAACTGTGTGACTGCATTGTCTGCCAGTAACAATTGGTTCTCAAAACTACTTTTAGATTTTCCTTGAGTGTTTTTTGACCTTTCATTACATTTTCGTTCATTTCTCTTTACACAGTTGTTCTTTTTTATAGATTTATCAGATCTAGATTTTGGTGTCGAACTTTGAGTAGAAAGGTGGCTAGATTCATCTGTCGGTGCTGAAAATAAAAAACTGCATATCTAAATAAATGTTATATCGAAAATGGAATAAGTACAAGGCTTTACTAGTGAAACAACGGCTTTCATTACGCGCAATGGTTACCTACTAACCTTCCACGATAATATGATCATCAGAATCCAATTTAATTTTTTTATACCTCTTCAACGTTTCCAACTCAAGTATCAAGTCATTTTCAGCAATTAGCATGTTCATCTCGGAGAGTATACTCTGCGACCTCGCGACAGTCTCCAGCGCCTGGATCCTCTCCCTCTTCATCCTAGCAGACATGATCTTATATTGTAGTTCGGTTTTTAAACCGTAATCATTCGATTTTGTAACTGCTTGCGATAATTCGTCTAACGTGCAGTCTATTTGGTCCAAACGACGTTTTATAGAATTCCTGGAGTACACTGAGTACAGCGGTTCAGACATTTTAGAAGTTAAACTTTAAAATATGTATAGTTCTATTATGCCTATCCACAGTGGAATCTTTCCAATCCAAGTTTTTGCTCTTGAGTGTGGATGGATAGGTAGGTGGAATCAAATCTGATGCTAATTTCGCTGGCAAAATTTTCGATTTTCGTTTAAATTTAAACTTTTATACCAGACAGATAGCATCCCTAATACGCACAGAACACTATTACCAGTGTGACCGTTTCATAAAAAGGTAATATACTAAAATAATATGATTTCAGTACTAAAAATACCAATATTTATGCAAAATTATACTAAAATTATACTAAAAAAAACGGTCAAGTGCGAGTCGGACTCGAGCACCGTGGGTTCCATACCATTTTTGGACGTATTTAAATTATTTTAATATGCGTCTGGTCTGACACCTCGGATAGCAAAAAAATACTGTAAACTAAGTTTGTTTGTCGAGTTTTTTTTAAAATATCGTTTTATTTTCCCTGTAAAATATAGATGCACATGTATTATCTGTAATTATTTCAGATATTTCCCTCCACCAACTTCGGAGATAAGGGAATGGTATTTTTAACCGGCTTCAAAAAGAAGGTTCTCTATTCGACGCGTATGTATGTAATATTAATAAAAATGCGTAATATTAATATAAGTATGGTAATATTAGTCTATGTGGGCTTCTAAACAAATTTACCAAATTTTATGAATGTATGTATGTATGTAGGCTTGTCCGCGGATTTCTCCGAAACTACAAGTCCGATTTCGAAAATTTCGAAAAATTATATTGAAGTCGGTGCTAGCACATCATGTTAACTAAGACTAGCACGAGCTGACACCGACTTCAATTTATTTTCGTTATTTTATGCTTTTTAGATAATTTACTTTGAAGTCGGTTTTTTTTTTAAATAACACATACATACACACATCAAAAGTGTCTAGGGATCAAGCATTTTTAAGCGGATTTCTTGAGATTGAGATGTGGCTTTGTAATAAATTTATGATTTTATAAATTTATATGGATCCTTTTTGGTGCATTTCATAATTTGAATCAGGAACTGTGAATCAAATTCGAGTAAAAGATGAAAATCAGCTGTCAATATTTTCCCTATAAAAACATACAACGCATTGAAGACATTATTAGTGCTACTGTTTCCCTACTACTGATTAAAACCAACGTTATTATGGAGCGGCGACGTCATTTAAGCAGGGAAGAAATGCTCAGAGCCGTGGGAATGATAGAAGCTGGTTCCCGGCAACGTACTGTGGCTTTAGCTCTGAATACAAGTCAGAGTGTTATCAGTCGACTTTGGACACGTTACCGAAGCACTGGTACCGTGGCTGAGCGCCATGGAGGACGGTATCGCTGCACCACACGGAGACAAGACCGATATATTCAAATCTTAACTCGAAGAGCTCCAACAATAACTGCCATGATGTTAGCCGTGAGGCTTCATCACTCTTCAGGGAACTTAATTAGCGACCAAACAGTCAGAAACCGCTTGCATGAAGTGAACCTTCATTCCCGAAGACCGCTACGGGTACCACCTATAGCAATGCACAATCGTAGGATTCGATATCAATGGGCTCTTGAACACAGAAATTGGGCAGAAGAACAATGGCGTTTCGTGTGCTTTTCTGATGAGTCTCGTTTTGGTATGAGACCGGATACAAGACGTATACGACACTGGAGAACCCCTGGACGCCAACAGCGATTAAAATCCTGCCAGGAAGTCCATCCTTATAGTGGTGGAACCATCATGGTATGGGCGGGTATTTGGATCGGCGGAAGAACTGAGTTGATTTGGATCAGAGGCAACCTCAACGCTCAAATTTATGCTGAGACGATTGTATCAGACGTCATCGTTCCTCTACAAGTGCAAATCGGTCCCTTATTTCAGTTAATGCATGATAATGCACGACCGCACACCGCAAGAGTTGTAAGACAGACTCTCGCCGCAGCTAACATCAATGTCCTGCCCTGGCCTGCTCAGTCGCCAGACTTGAACCCGATTGAGCATGCATGGGATATGCTACAGAGAAGAGCTCTGCCGAATATGGAGGGTATCCAGTCGCAAGAAGACCTTTTTTTGTTGTTGCAACGAACATGGGCGGCCATTCCACAGCGTGATTTGGATGAACTCATTTTGAGTATGCCAAACCGATGTTCTTGTGTTGTTAGTGTTCGCGGTAGAAACACGGATTATTAATTGTTTAAGTTACCCAATAAAATTTTAAAGAAAACTGTTATTTCAGTCTTTTTTTCGAACTTTTGTGTTAGTGGTTCAAATGTCAAAAATCCCTTTATTAGGAAAATGGCAAATTTCTTTATTAATGCAAAGGTGACTTGGTTTATCGTTACTGTGACAAACGAAAACACTTTATTTGATGAATCCTTAAAGAAAATTTTAATTAATATCAATCAGGAGAAAAGTTATTGCAAAAATATATGTTGATCCCTAGACACTTTTGATGTGTGTATATACATACATACATACACTCATAAAATTTGGTAGAAGCCCACATAGACTAACATATATTAATATTACGCAGTTTTATCCATACTACATACATACGCGTCGAATAGAGAACCTTCTTTTTGAAGCCGGTTAAAAACTGTACAACAGAGATAAATCATACAGTTTCGGTAAACATCAAACAAAGACAAAACCACGCAAGTGAAATTGTATGAATGAATGTTTGTGCTACCAGAAAATTTACCAAAAAATACACTACAAAATGTCCTTTTAGTTAAAATTTTACCAAAATATACTAACATTTGAAATTATACCAAAAAAATACTAAATCAAAATTGTGAAGCCCAAATTCTACCAATTTGGTATCGAATATACCAAAAACGGTCACACTGACTATTACTCAAGAGAAGAAGGGCCACTCCATACAAAAAATATGCATACAACTTCACATAGGTTGCTCAGTGGCGCCCACTAATCTTTCCCACATGAACTAATCTCCGCGCGAAATTTAAAAGGTATATTTGTAATTCGCGCCCAAAATAAGGAGGGAATTGGGATGCAGGGATGAATGGGCACAAAACTGGTTAAAATTTTAACGTTGAATTCATATAGTTTGTTGATTATAAATAAGAATCTCTAATTAAAGATACCTAACAAACTATATTTATTCAATGTTAAAAAATTTACGAGTTTTGTGCCCATTCATTCCTGCATCCCTATTTCCCTCGGAATATATTATTTATCTTTATTCTGCCATATACTTACTGATAATATTAAAAAAGGGGTTAAATTAAAAGTGTTTTATTCCATTATAAAGATTTATTACCAGTAAATAGGTACTTAAGTATACTGATGAACATAATAGCAAATTATCGATCAGGCAACCGGGAAAGCTAAATCCACATGGTTTAAAAACTAAATATAGTATAATAACAGTTACTGACTTATTATCATCATCCCTACGATTGAAATATTCAAGATATAAAATGAAAGCCATTCTTATATAACTTATAGGAATTGATTCAAGTTTAAAATGACATAAGTATAAAATAAGTATATAAATCAATAAGACATTTCAAATTCACGGTAGGTACAACAAACGTATTACATTATCTATCCCCGCAGCGATACGTGTAATCTGTTTAAGTAGAACAACGTACCCTTGAAAAAGTTATCTTAAAAAAAAACTAAATATTTATTATTAAATAATAGGTGTAATACAATCCTGACGATGTGACGATATATTTATACATTATAGTGATATTACAAAACCTGTTAGATAAATTAGATGCCCTAATGAGGAAACATTCAAATTCAAAATTCTTTATTATGCATAGGCCTCACGGGGGCTCTTACATATTGTCCTTTTTTAACCGGCTTCAAAAAGAAGGTTCTCTATTCGACGCGTATGTATGTAAAATTGATAAAAATGCGTAATATTAATATATGTTAGTCTATGTGGGCTTCTAAACAAATTTACCAAATTTTATGAGTGTATGTATGTATGTATGTAGGTTTGTCCGCCGATTTCTCAGAAACTACAATTCCGATTTCGAAAATTCTTTTTGCAATAGTTAGAGTATTGTTCAACTTAGGGTAGAGTTTAAGTTTCATCAAAATCGGTCTAGTAGTTTAAGAGATATAAACTTTTTATGTTTTCAGTAAGTTACTGTAACGTAGACGTTCGAGTTGCGTGATAGTGCTGATACCTATCTTGGTAAAATAAGTCACTAAAAAGTGTTAAATAAACTATTTTATAAAAAAATAAAAACCGACTTCAAAGTAAATTATCTAAAAAGCATAAAATAACGAAAATATATTGAAGTCGGTGTCAGCTGGTGATAGTGTTAGTTAACATGATTAGCTAGCACCGACTTCAATATATTTTCGTTATTTTATGCTTTTTAGATAATTTACTTTGAAGTCGGTTTTTATTTTTAACCGACTTCAAAAAAGGAGGTTCTGTATTCGACGCGTATGTATGTAATATTAACAAAAATGCGTAATATTCATATATGTTAGTCTATGTGGGCTTCTAAACGAATTTACCAAATTTCACGAGTGTATGTATGTATGTATGTAGGTTTGTCCGCGGATTTCTCAGAAACTACAAGTCCGATTTCGAATTTTTTTTTTGCATTAGTTAGAGTATCTTTCAACTTAGGGTAGAGTACAAATTTTATCAAAATCGGTCCAGTAGTTTAAGAGATATAAACTTTTTATGTTTTCAGTAAGTTACTGTAACGTAGACGTTCGAGTTGCGTGATAGTGCTGATATCTATCTTGGTAAAATAAGTCACTAAAAAGTGTTAAATAAACTATTTTAAGAAAAATAAAAACCGACTTCAAAGTAAATTATCTAAAAAGCATAAAATAACGAAAATATTATTGAAGTTGGTGCAGAATATACACAGCAGGTACGCTAACACCAACTTCAATAATATTTTCGTTATTTTATGCTTTTTAGATAATTTACTTTGAAGTCGGTTTTTATTTTTCTTAAAATAGTTTTTTTGTAAAATAGTTTATTTCAACTACCACCAGATCGTAACGCGGTCTCCACTGAGAAGATCCGGCAAGAAACTCAGGGGGCTTGTCTTTTTTATATAAGATTTTTTTTAAACAAATTTACAATAAATATATCATAAACTATAAGCATGTAAGAGTACTGCAGTTCAAGCCCGAGATTTTATAATAGCCCTTTTTAGGCAAATGGCTCTCAGTAGTAGTTTTAAATATTTTTATTGGTAGATCTCCAGATATATCCTGGGGCAGTTTATTATAAAAACGTATACCTTGAACCATAAAGGAATTGCTAATTCTGTGGAGACGCGTGGAGTGTACAGCAAGATTGTGTTTGTTCCTAGTATTTATATTATGTCGATCACTAACCTTAGCGAAAGTATTTATGTTCTTTTTTACATAAATCAATAATATCGTGATTATTGATACGTTATTATTGTTTACTCATTGGGGTATCTCAAAATTTTGAATTAAATTCGTCCGTTCAATTAAATCCTGATTAATTTCTAACAAGTTCTATTAATATCATTATACTCATTAGGACCTAGTTTCTATACCTATCTAATTTTTTTTAATATCCCTGTAATTTACTTAAATATCGTCTGTGACACTTTACGTATCCTCCTGGTACATGTATGTTATCACCCTTAAATCGACACATTCAGACAAAAACTAATTGAATAGGAATGCAATGGTAAATAGGAACGACACTAGTTTATAGATTTTAGCATTGTTACTAACACTGAAGTATATAAGTCTGTCGATATAATAGTGTTAGAAATCAAAGAAATTCCATTCCTATTTATTGTATTCCTATTCAATCCATTTTACGTTAGAAAAAATACATTATTCATCACTACCGTCTCACTTCTTTCAAAGGCCTTTAAAGGAGAAATCGCAGCGTCACACAGGTCACCAACAGCGTCACGAAGGCCGCCACCATGTAGAACAGATCGATGTCAAGTCGAGCAGATCGATGTTGCATCGCGCAGCTCTCCCTGAAATGTGATAATCATTAAATAAATGCGAGAATTGACAGTTGAAAACTCATCTACATGAGTAGCTAGTAGAAAAATTAATAAATGTCATTAGTGATTTCTTTATCGCTGAGCTTAGACCTTTTTGTGACATGTCTGTAACTTGTACTTCGTTTTTACTGTGTTGTTTTTTCTGTGTGTCGTGTCACAAATAAATGTTTTTCTTCTTCTTTCTTCTTTCTTCTTATAAGATCGCCCTAAAACTACACGACAGTGCATAACTATTAAGGTTATTATTATTTTATTATTATACAATTATTCTAATGCAATATTTTTGTATTAATTTATCTATACTTAATGTTACATGCCAGATCTTAGTGAAACATGTCACATACCTAAATTTATTACCAAAATATTTAGGAATAGTGTAATCATCACTACACAACAAACAAAGTCGTTGGCGGGTCTTTCTGTCTGTCTGTCTATTGGCAATAAACTCAAACTACTGAACGGATTTTAAGGCGGCTTCCACTAATCAATAGTGATTCATGAGGAAGGTTTAGGTATATAATTTGTCAATTGGTTAAAATATAACGATAATTGTTGGAAGTGTCAGTCAAAGCGCGGGCGCAGCTGCGCGTGTCTGCTAGTTCTCAAAATTGTAATAAAGGACCAGAACGAAAAAAAATAGAAGCATACTCACGTAGCGCAGAACACCGTTGTAACGTATAAGACACGTAGTATTGCTCAGGACACCGCTGCCTTGCCTAGGACACCGTCACACCGTGCGGAATACAGTCATATCTTGCCAGGACACCTTTGTTTCGTGCAGATCGCCCACAGCGACTTCAAATCATGCAACATTATATTTGTGTCTACTTCACAATTTCGTTTTATGCATATGTGCAATAAAATAGCCAATATTTATATTTTCTGTTTTGGGATCCACAATTATTGGCTGTAATCGACTGCCAAAACAATTTTACAGGGATCTTGATGCCATTCGGTAGATATACTAACAATATTCATTTTAATCAAACTATCATGCAAATGTTACATTGCATTTAGTGCGCGTATACAACCATCGTGAGAAAGTGGTCCAGTTCTTGTTTCCACAACTATTTTAATTACGATTTCTTTTCGTTAAAAATTTCCATAAGAGGGTTATTTCTTAAGAACTTTTTCCTTACTGTACTATCTTCGTTCGGGAAAGTTCGTCTGAAAAGAATAATATTTTATTGATTAAAGATAAGAAAGTGAAATCATTTTTCAATATCCAAATAACATACCGTCTATGACGACGATTTTATTTTAATGGTATCCTGGGTCAATTCAAAATTTCTAACATGGTCATCTGATCTCAAACTAGGCAGTAGTAACCAGACAAGTAACTGATACAGCTACTTATATACTTTTTTTGTCCTCTGGCCGATACGACCACAGCGGCCAACCTTTTACAAGATCAGCCAGTTGGCTGATAAACCTAATAGCTGGTTGGTACCTAAAAGTAACTACTTTTGTAACTATTTTTATTTTATTTATTTAGGTCAACAAATAGTTACAAACTAGGTTACAAAATACAAAAAATATTTAAGTTTTATATTATTAAGTAAGTAACCAACCCCGCAAATTGCTAAAATTGAAGTAATTGAGGAAGACTGTTTTCTTTAAACACACCTATGTAGAATTATGTACTCTATACAAAAAAAAAACTCCATTTACTTACGGACTTCATTATGAAATCCGTAATCTACGCGGGATATTTTATAGTGCACAAGCGCTTGCGTATGCACAAGTGCACTCTTTCTTCCTTTATACCTCGCATGAATCTTCTTACTTCACAGAAAATCAGGTGACCAGTGCATTGTCTTAGCCAGTAAGGAACAACTACATAGTTTTTGCCCTCGCAGGCTTCGAACCCGCGACTTCCGGTATGCAAAGCAAACGGTTTCCCACTGCACCATGGTAGCTACGTTTTGTAAATACATACATAAGTACTCTTAAAGATAAATAACACCCAGACACAGAACAGACAGACATGTTCATGCAAAACAAATGTTTGTGCTAGGTGGGAATTGAATCCACGACGACCTATAGGGTCGCGGCCAACACAAAGATAGATGAGATACTTACTTGCACTAATCTTAGCGTGCAAGCCAGTCTCCTGAATGGCTGAGAACTTGTATAGGTGCTCCTTTATTTTCTCTTTTCCGTTTGAATCCTACTGCTGTGTTGTTAATGCAGACACGAAAAGCGTAATTAGGGCTTGTGATATCTTTAATCTTTGGCTCCATTATGCAATATCTGAAAAAGGTAAAAGGTTTACTAGGTATTTACCACACCGCAATGTGATGTTTTGCCGTTAAGTAGAAATGTGTAAACTTTGCTGTGTCACAGCGTGAACGACACCGTATTTGATGAAATTACCAGACTCATAGAAATTAATGACTAATGTCTTGAGTGACGAGTGGCAGTTAGGAGTGGGCGTTGAATAAACTGTTTTTTTAGACTGTTTTTAAGACGTCAACTAATAAACTAGTTTACAGTCCACCGATAAACTGGTCGAATCGTAAACATCATGCTGCACCGCTTTGAATAAACTAGTCTAATTGTAAACAACATCATGCTGCACCGCTTTGAATAAACTGGTAGAATCGTAAACAACATCATGCTGTATCGCTTTGGCCTAAACTAGTAGATTGAACACTTCAGTCGACGTGACCATACACGGTTATTGACGAAGTGAGCCGAAATTAACCATGAGGGGGTTCATTTCGAACGATAATGATGATGAATGGTCATCATGTGTTATGATGGTGATGAAGATGTGAATGACGATGATGAATGGTGTTGATGATGAATAGTGATAATGTGAAATGATGGTGATGAAGATGTGAATGCTAATGATGATGATGGTGATGAAGATGTGAATGATGATGATGGTGATGAAGATGTAATTTATGATAATGAATGGTGATGAAGATATACCTAAATGGTGATGATGATGAATGGTGATAATGTGATATGATGGTGATGAAGATGTGAATGCTGATGATGAATGGTGATAATGTGCGATGATGTTCAAATGACGGTGATGAAGATTTGAATGATGATGAATAGTGATGAAGATGATGGTGATGAATGGTGATAATGTGTGGTGATGATGAGATGATGTTGATGAAGATGCGATAATGTGTAATGATGATGAATGGTGATAATGTGTGATGATGGTGAAGAAAATTTGAATGATGATGGTGGTGATAAAAGTGATGAAGATGATGATGATGTGTGATGAAGATCTGAATGATGATGTGATGAAAATGTGAATAATGATGATGATGAATGGTGATGATGTGTGATCATGCTGTACATAAGAACACATGAAAAGACACGACATACTTATTTCAATGTGTAAATAAAAATCGCTGATCAATCGATTAGTAAACGTAAACAAAAAATCCGAAATGCGGATAATAAGATTAAAACTACATGGAATATTATAAATAGCGAGACTGGTAGGTCATCAGTAAGAAATAATGATTTTTGTCTACATGTTAACAATAAAGATGTAACAGCGGACTTAGATGTAGCGACAGAGTTTGAAAGGTTTTTTAGTGATGTTCCTATTAATATAACGAAAACTCTGAATTCCTCGTCCACTTCCGCTGAAATAATATTAAATGAAAATGTACCACAGTGTGGCACAGCTTTTAAATACTCTTTTGTGACTGCTAAAGACATCATAAAAACTTTTAAACAACTTAACCAGAAAACGACGGCTGATGTATGGGGGCTTTCTGTCCAAATAATAGCATATATAATTGACGTTATTGCTCCTCAATTAGCGGTTATATTTAATAGCTATGTCAAGAATGGAGAGTTTCCTGACCTCATGAAGCACAGTAAAATAATACCTTTATTCAAGTCTGGTAGTACAACTGAACCTACGAATTTCAGACCAATTTCGGTGTTGCCAGCCTTGAGTAAAATTTTTGAAAAGCTTCTTTTGGATCAAATGTTAGATCATTTCAATAAATATAACTTGTTTCATGATAAACAGTTCGGCTTTAGAAAGAATCGGTCCACCACTGACGCGGGAGTCGAATTATTAAAATATGTATATGAGGCTTGGGAGGAATCACAGAACGCCCTTGGTGTATTCTGTGATTTATCCAAGGCTTTTGATTGTGTAGATCATGATACGATGGTCAGGAAATTACGCCACTATGGTATAAGGGACAGAGCTCTTGACCTTTTAACTTCATATTTGAATAATAGAATTCAGAAGGTGACATTAACGGTAAGAGATCTCCTGGTTCTGTGGTCTCCATGGGCGTCCCTCAAGGTTCAATATTAGGCCCATTTCTGTTTTTAATATATATTAATGACTTACCCTACTACGTAGGGGACAAACTAAATGTTGTATTGTTCGCTGATGATACCTCTCTTTTATTTAAAGTCAGGCGTAAACTCTATGAATACGACGAAGTAAACAATGTACTTTCTAAAGTTGTCCATTGGTTCAATGTTAATAATTTGAAACTTAATGAGAGCAAAACCAAATGTGTGAAATTTGTAACACCAAATGTAAGACAGGTGGCAAGCAATGTGGAAATTAATGGAGCGACGTTGGACCTTCAGGAGTCGACTGTGTTCTTAGGTATAACAATTGACGCTAAACTACAATGGGGCCCACACATTAAGAAATTGTCAGGTAGACTGAGTTCCGCGGCTTATGCAGTTAAAAAAATAAGACGTTTAACTGATATTGAAACCGCTAGAATTGTTTATTTCAGCTATTTCCACAGTATTATGTCTTATGGTTTATTACTGTGGGGATCTTCTGCAGAACTTAATACCATTTTTATTCTGCAGAAAAGAGCTGTGAGAGCCATTTACAATCTGGCTCCTACTGATTCACTAAGGGAAAAATTCAAAGAAATAGATATTCTAACGGTTGTTTCGCAATTCATATTTGAAAATTTAGTTTATATTCAGAAAAATATTGTATCTTTTAAAAAGTACAGTGCGATTCATAGTGTTAATACCCGGAACAAACACAATCTTGTTTTACATTCCACACGTCTCCACAGAACAAGCAAATCGTTTATGGGCCAAAGTATACGCTTCTATAACAAACTGCCACAGGATATCCGAGATCTTCCACTGAATAAATTTAAACTTATGAGTGTAGTGTAGATAATTACCTGTCACTGATTATTCATTTACATGTATTTCTCTTCCTTACAATCTATATTGAATTATAAAAACATAACATGTTGCATTTCATTTCAGCAAGTGTGGGTGGTGGGTTAATATCGTCATCGACTAACTCGTGACCCGCACTCTCGAGGTATAGTCTGTCTGTAGATGATCCCAGACAGTTTAGATATCCATTCTATTTCTATTCTATTGTTGGTGGCTAAGAATCGGGCCCGGTAAACCACCGGAACGCACTTCGACCAAGTTGGATCCATTGTGCATGCCCTAGCCCTTACTCTGTAGCTGGCGTGTGGAAGAGTTCCCTCAGGTACGCAACGATTGCACCAGCCTGGACCTGTACATAATCATCTGGTGTAGGATAGGCTACTCCCAGATGACCCAACCTACGTCTCGCACCCACACAATATGTGTCGCATTGACTCTTTTCCACCTTTACAAAATCTGCAAGTATCAATAGTACTTAGCCTCATTCTGTGAAGGTGCTCATTGGTACGAAAATGTCCCGTGAGTGCACCTATTAGGTGCCTTATTTGTGATCTGCTTAGGTTTAATAATTTAACCCCACAGTCCACCCTTGTGCTAGAGAACGCTTTGGAGTGGTTTAGGCCTGACGCTGCCCTCCATTCCTTCGTGTGTTCGTTCCTAGCGTGTGCATATAATCCTTGGTGATATATTCCATACAGAATCCCTACAAATGGTTCGGGGCCAACCAAATGTCTCTGTGAGCCCTCGCTAGTCTGTCTGCCTTCTCATTACCCTCGACGCCTTCGTGTCCAGGTACCCAGATAAGTCTGACGCTGTTGTGTCTTCCCAAGTTATTCAAACCTGTGACACCTTCTATAACCAGTTTGGAGACCATTCGGAAGGAGTTTAGAGCCTTCAGAGCTGCCTGATATCTAGAGATATCCTGATATCTGAGAAAATATTAGATATCCATAATATTTTCTCCAATCAAATCGACTGTGCCAACAATGTTAAATCCTGTGAAAACACCGATGATTGATACATATTATTATGTATTTAGGTCTGTGCACGGTGTTCAATTAATCTACGCGCGCGCCTAGTTATTACATATTCTGTAAACGACTGAAGATTCGGTTTCGGCTATAATCTACCGAACTTTCAGCCGCACCGAAACTGCGTGATGATCGCGTGTCGTTTAGTTGACAGGTTGTTCAGGAGAGTACGTTTTTCGTGTGTCAACCGTCATTGTTAGCTTCGCCAATCGATGGATCAATGAATTTTATTTACAAATTGAAATAAGTAAGTATATCGTGTATTGAACTTATGTACAAATGAAAACATACATCATAATCACATCATTCATCGTCATTCAGATCTTCGTCACACATCATCATACAATGATCATCACTATCGTCACATGGTCCTCATCATCATTTATCATCATCATCAAATCATCATTATTCATATCTTCGTCACCACCATAACATCATCATCATCACACAACGATCATTATCATCATCACCATCCTCACATCATTACCTCATATTAGTTCGTAAGAATACATGAACCCAGTGACTTTGTTCCTTGTTCTTGTTCCCAAAGCGCTTATCGGGAACATTGGCACATTACAAATCATATTTAGACATACGTGTACAATCGGAACGTGTCAACATGTCTTTAGATTTTATAGAGTTGTGACAACAGGTACATTTGTTGGAAGCCATGATAAATATTAGAAGAAAACGAAATAATACTTTTTAATACAGTTGCTCAAAAAGTGGCGTATTGCAGGGATGTATAGCGTTCGGGATGTAGGCTATTACGCACTAGTGCTTTTTCTTTACCTTTACCGCACTCGTGCGTTTTCTTTCCCAACTGTCAAAATAATGTCTATTAAAAAGAGAAAAAAAAAACCACGAAGTTTTTACTAAAAAGAATTCATAGAAGTTTTTACGATTCAGCTACTAATTTGTTTCAATATCAGATTTGGCTGTATGGGCATATTTCCCTTTGCCTACCCAGAATGGATAAAGAAAACAAATAAACTATTTTTTAAAAAATAAAAACCGCCTTCAAAGTAAATTATCTAAAAAGCATAAAATAACGAAAATATATTGAAGTCGGTGCTAGCACATCATGTTAACTAACACTAGCACCAGCTGACACCGACTTCAATATATTTTCGTTATTTTATGCTTTTTAGATAATTTACTTTGAAGGCGGTTTTTATTTTTTTTAAAATAGTTTATTTAACACTTTTTAGTGACTTATATTACCAAAATAGGTATCAGCACTATCACGCAACTCGAACGTCTACGTTACAGTAACTTACTGAAAACATAAAAAGTTTATATCTCTTAAACTACTAGACCGATTTTGATGAAACTTGTACTCTACCCTAAGTTGAAAAATACTCTAACTATTGCAAAAAGAATTTTCAAAATCGGACTTGTAGTTTCTGAGAAATCCGTGGACAAACCTACATACATACATACCTACATACATACATACATACATACATACATACATACATACACTCATAAAATTTGGTAAATTTGTTTAGAAGCCCACATAGACTAACATATATTAATATTACGCATTTTTATCAATATTACATACATACGCGTCGAATAGAGAACCTTCTTTTTGAAGCCGGTTAAAAACTGCTTATATTATTTTACGGTTGGCGCCATTTTCCAAAAAAAAAATCCTTGTACTTTGTTTGTTGTGAGTTTAGTTGCTTGTTGCACAAAATGAGTAATTTCAACGATATGTTTTTTGAATTAACACCACCCGAACTCAGTATAATTGCACAAAATGCTTCGGAGAACATTTTACCGGAAAAGTCAAAAAGTCGCTACATATCTACATACGACGAATTTATTGCGTGGAGAGAAGAGTAAAAAGCAAATAGTTTTTCAGAAAATGCTATGTTGGCATACTTCTCCGAACTCTCAGCAAAATTAAAACCTTCTACGTTATGGTCGAGGTTTTCGATGATAAAAAGTATGCTGAAAATAAGGAACAACGTGGATATAAGTGAATACCCAAAACTAAATGCTTTCTTAAAACGACAATCAGACGGACGACAACTAAAAAGTCAAAAATATTAACATCTAATGAAGTGGAAAGGTTTTTGAACGAAGCTCCCGATGATCGTTATTTAGCCACAAAGGTACTTACCTAATTTATTAATAAGTACTTATATTTTTCTTTAGTATTCAGTTTATGAAATCGCAAAATACACTTTATATATTATTTAAAAAAATATTAATCAAATCCCTTTTGTAGGTTGCGCTGATTTTTGGTGTTGTTGGAGCTTGCCGCAGAGAGGAGTTAGCCAATATTACTTTAAAAGATATTGCAACCCATGGGAAAATGCTACTAATCAAAATTCCGAATACAAAAAATAAGATACCGAGAAGCTTTGTTGTTGAAGGAGATTTTCTTAGAATAGTGCAAAAATATATGATTCAGCGGTCCCAAAAAGCAAAAACCGACCGTTTTTTAACTAAATTATCAAAAAGGAAAGTGTACAACTCAAGCAATCGGGATAAACAAATTTGGTAATATGCCAAAAGAAATAGCTACGTTTCTTGGTCTGCCGGATGCTGAGTGTTATACTGGGCACAGCTTCAGGAGGACCTCTGCTACATTATTGGCAGATTCGGGAGCCAATTTGACGTCCTTAAAGCGACTAGGAGGTTGGAAATCAGACAAAGTTGCAGAAGGCTATATTGCTGATTCATTAAACAACAAACTAGAAACTGGGAAAAAAATCACACGATCCATTAATTTAAAGTCCAGTCCGTCTCCTTCACATGCCAATACTGAAGAGAACATTCGTCCATCTACCGTCGTTGATAACGATAATTCATCAGATCCTATTCCATCAACTAGCAAACGCCAATGTTTAACACCTTTGACAAATATACATGAACAATCATACGAAATTAATAATAGTTTGTCTCAAACAGTAAATATGCAACCTAAAACTTCCCCAGTTACTATTAAAAACTGTACCAATTTCAATGTACATGTGAATTATAACTTTTATAAGAAATAAATGATAAGTTAGTTGAGTTTGTTGTGTATTTTTATTATTTTATTAAGTTGCTTCGTTTTTTCGCAACTGTATTAAAAATAGTTGTTCAGTACACGTGCGGAACCGTCATTGCAACTTGTTCCGACTGTCAACCCTCGCCTTCGGCTGCGCCTCGGCTCGGGTAGACATTTGTCGGAACTCTTTGCAATGACAGGCTTTCCGCACTCGTAATGAAATATACTATTTGCCTATTATAGCTACCTATTATAGCTACGCAATATTAGCTTGATCTGTGACCAGTCACAAGTGCGGCATCTATCGGTTCATTTCTGCTCACTTCGGCAATAAACGTAGTGACGTGACCGTACACGACTACGACGCGTCGACTGAAACGTTCAATCTACTAGTTCACAAAGCGGTGCAGCATAATGTTGTTTACGATTCGACCAGTTTATCGATGGAGTGTAAACTAGTTTATTAGTTGACGACAAAAAACAGTCTAAAAACAGTTTGTTTATTTAACGCCCACTCCTAACGCACGCAGAGTTTCGGTGCGGCCGAAGGTACGGTAGATTTTCTGCCGAAACTAGTTTTTTTTGCCGTAAACAAATAAAGATAACTTTTTTTTCTTCAAACGATAAAACTTAAAAGGCATCCCTCGTAATCGATTGATAAACGAATTTCATTTACACATACGTTTGTCGTGTCTTGTTTTATATGTACTTACATCATATCACACATCACCATTCATCATCATCATCGACATTATTCACATTTTCATCACATCAGCATCACACATTATCACCATTCAACATAATCACTATTCTCATCTTCTTCAACATTATCCCATCATCACCGCATATTATCACCATGCATCATCACCATCATCACATTTTCATCATCATTCACGTCTTTATCACCATCATCACACATTATCACCATTACCATTCATCATCATCATTCACATCTTCATCACCATCGTGACATCATCATCATCCTCATCACCGTTATCCACCTTCATCGCCACCATCATCATTCAGTCCTTCATCACCATCATTTGATCATCATCACACATTATCACCATTCATCATTCACATCTTCATCACCATCATCACACATCAACATCCATCACTATTATAACACATGATTACACATCATCATTCAAATCTTCATCACCATCATTCACATCTTCATCACCATCATGTCATCATCATCACACATCATCATCATCATCCTCATCACCATTTTCACCTTCATCACCACCATCATCATTCAGTCCTTCATCACCATCATTTGATCATCATCACACATTATCACCATCAGCATTCACATCTTCATCACCATCATCACACATCAACATTCAACATCATCACCATTCATCACTATCATAACACATGATCACACATCATCATTCACACCTTCATCACACATAATCACCATCACCATTCATCATCATCATTCAAATCTTCATCACCATCATTCACATTTTCATCACCATCATCACCCATCATCATCATCCTCATCACCATTTTAACCTTCATCACCACCATCATCATTCAGTCCTTCATCACCATCATTTGATCATCATCACACATTATCACCATTAGCATTCACATCTTCATCACCATCATCACACATCACCATTCATCATCATCACCATCATTCACATCTTCATCATCATCTTCACACATCATCACCATCATCATTATCGTTCGAAATGAACCCCCCATGGTTAATGTCGGCTCACTTCGGCAATTACCGTGTTTGGTCACGTCGACTGAAGTGTTCAATCTACTAGTTTAGGCCAAAGCGGTGCAGCATGATGTTGTTTACGATTCGACCAGTTTATCCGAAGTGGTGCAACATGCATGATGTTTACGATTCGACCATTTTATCGGTGGACTGTAAACTAGTTTATTAGTTGGCGACTAAAAAAAAACAGTTCGAAGTTAGAACTGCACAATTGCATAACTTTTATCAATTACGTTTACATAAAAAAAGTTAATATATATAAAAGAATAAATACAAAAGAAACAAACAGAACAAAGAAACTGACTTATGTCAAATGCGATCTATTAAATTGGCCCTACATTAAGATTTTGATTGATTTGGCAGGTATGTATAATATGTTTGTATTCATATTTAAGTATTTTGCACACTAATTGGACCCCATACAATGCTAAACTGTTTATTAGTTGGATTGCTGGAAGAAAACTCATGAGTGAAGCTCGTCTGTACCCATTTACTATTTGTATAATTAAAATTACAATTTGTAATAAACAATTTTCTATGTGCAATAAAAAATAAATAAATACTAACCTTTATTCAGTCTATAAGCAGAAAATCCCTTGAAAGGAAAATGCGAAAAAGGTGTTTCACTTTTTTCCTAGACCTATGGCCATGTACAAACGATTTTAACATGCTACTCCCAGTCTCCTTTGCTATCAATGCTTTGACAACCTGAAATTTTTACAGATTCATATGTCATCAACTGATAATAACATATCAACTAATAATAATAATTATCTATATAATGTAAACACAGTCTCCTAATTCTAATCTAGGCAGTGCATGGACTATGGTAACAAGACAACTGATATGAATACATACATACAAATAGCTTTTTTTAACAAATTAACACAATACTTGAAAATTTGTTTAGTATTGATTGAGAGTGGAACTGATTAGGTACAATACTTAATTAACATTAGTTAATTTTAATTATACCTATGGACTGTCACACCAGACAGTATGAAACAACTTGACATGTTCACACACAAACATATTTTATTAACAGGTGGGAATCGAACCCACAACCTATTAATATAAACATCTAGTGATAAAAAAATACTTTTTCAGAATGCCAAAGTTGCTACCGCTATAATATATATATATATATATGAGGTTGTTCCCTTGTCAGGTATGCAACTAATGGGCTCTATTAAAAAGATTTAACTAGAAAGATAAACATCTGCTTAACACAATAATGACCATCAAAACAAAGTTTACTTCAGTATTATAGTCAAGCACATGCAGCTTTATCCTTCCAGATAAAAAGATTTAAAATTTATTAATTGGAAAACCTCAAATATCGTAAACATTTTGCTCTAAAATCATAAAATTTTAGATGGGTCCGGTGGTGGTCAGACACCCTGGCTGTTACCGAATAAGTCATGGGTTTGATTTCCACCAAGTGTCTGGGTGTTGTTTTTTATTTGAGTATGTATTTACAAAAAAAGTATATAGGTATAAGTATATGTTGTCTGGTTTCCATTGTCATCTAGGCTTTGCCTAGTTTGGGATCAGAAACCATGTGTGAGTTGTCCCAGAATATTATGAAATAATTAACTACCTAATTGAAATGTAACTAACTGTAAAGTTTATATCACAGTTTGTTTTATTATCCCAATGCTTCAAACAGACCTCCTTTGTCCATGAATGCTGTAAAGTTAGTTTCATTTCAATGTGTTTCACATAAATATCAGAAATCACTATCATTTACTAATTCTGTGGAAGTCTATACTTCTATCAATACTGATAATCACTAGGGAAAGGGACCATCCAGGTAGTTACCACCAGTGTCAGATATTCTGCTGCCAAGCAGCAGTGTGTAAACATGGCTGTGTTCTGGTGTAAAGGACACTGTAGTTGGTGAAACTACTGGATACAAGAGACTTAATACCTGTCTCGGTTGACAGGAGTAAGTGCAATGCAGCCGACTATAGGCGGGCGCCTTGCTTGTCTTGCCACTGGGTAGAATAAGAAAATAGAATCGATAGTATCAGTACTATTAGTAAACTGTTACTATTGATAGAATAGACATGTTATGTAAGTGTAAATAATATCAAAACTATGGCTATCAATAGCAATATCAATGTAATTAACGTAATTAATTACTAACAAGTTCAACTATAGTCTTTGTTTGGGTAACTAAATATAGCATGCATGAACACTGTAATAATAAGTAATATCCATAGGTACTGAGTAATCTCATAGCAAATAACTTTTTGTCGTGTTAGAAGATCCTTTTTTACCTTTCTTTGTTTTTCTATTATGTATTTTCATTTTCAGCACCTTCTACGCCACACTTATTTACTTTGTCGGTTTATTAGATCGTCGGTATAATTATATCGCGATACGTTTTTCATGAATGTAACTTTTATACTAAACAGAACTAGTTAGATGAAAAGATTCGCGAAATTATTAATAAAACCACGGTACCTAACCTACGGTAAAGTACCTAAGTTAGTAGTAAGTAACTAGTAACATGCACTGTAATTTAAGTACTTTGTGTATGTATTTATTTTACCGCGTGAGATTTTACTCAAGCAAAAACGAGTGAAATTAGATAAAATATGAGATTTACCAACTTTTTTACCAAAGCAAAAAGAAATCGTCCGACATTTTGAATTATTTTTTCGTTTGTTTGTGTTGCAATGTGTAATTGTTTAAATTATACACAAAATAATGATCAACTAAAGTAAATATAATTTTAATTATGACTGGAAACAATATAATTAATAAAAATACCTTTGGTATTAAATGATAACAGCAAATCAGTTAAAATAATAGAATAAAAAAGAGAATTTTTAATAATTAACAGAAATGTAGCATAATTTTTCCTACCAAAATATTAACAAACTTCGGTAGAAAACTTGTACTTCACATGGCTACTATTCTTGTTATGTCAACCTATGTCTATCTCCTTTTGGTATATAGCGGTGTCCCTATAAAAAAAATGCTCCCATAACAAACTTTCGTGTTGGCATTGGCTCCATACAAAGTGACCTCCCCTGCTAATACGTCTGTGCAGACAGAGCAGATGCGAGTAGGTACCTACCTAATAGTGTTCTAGTGTTGCCAGCAGGCAATTTAAGAATGGGCCGAAAGCAGTGCTGCCAGGGGCCGATTTTAGGCAGTAAAGGCGGCCGACGACTTTCCATTGACGTCCGTCGAATTGAGGTACTAACCCCCCCCCCTCTCTCTTAACCTTTTAAGGGGGGTAGAACCTCAATTAAAATCACTAATTAACTCGTTTGATTTTTAATTCTGAGGAAATTTTCCTCATTTTATGAATTAAAATTAGGAATATGCGTAAAAAACAAGGGTTTCCCCCTTGTTTTGTGGGGCAAAGGGGGAGCCCTCTCCATCAGAAACAGTAATAAAAAACGGGAAACAAGAAATGTAAATTAAAAAAACAAAAACTTTACATCTATGTTTACTTTTACATCTATGTTTAGAACGTATGACCTATGTCTATTTCTTTATATATAAATTATAGCACTTTAGTACAGCTTTTAGAATAGGAATTGGTCAACCAAACCAATGATTTCGATGGATTGGCTGTCGAAGGCTTAAAGGCCGATGAAGGGCCGATGGCAGCCAAAGGCCGACATAGTTTCGAAAAGGCCGAGAATCGGCCCCCCAGGGGCCGATCTGGCAACACCGTTCTGCACAGATTATAGGATACTGTGTTCTGTGCTTAGAGGAGTGAGAATGAGAATCACAGAACGAACACTATTACTCATGAGAATGACAGAAGATGAGAATATACTCTTAAGCAGCTATTACATTATCCTAAATTTAGGAAGCTAAATGAGTTAGTCACTGAATTCAGTGAAGTGTAATCGCATTTAGGAAGTTAGGATTCTAAATTCAGAGGCAAGGATGGTTTCTATAGTGACTAAATCACTTTTTAACGGTAGTTTTATCTTTATTCTAGCCCTTGTTGTTTACGAATGTCAAGTGTTTTTATCGCTCCGGGCTCGAGTGGGTTTCAAATTACATTTTTTTCGCGGAAGCTCGGACGAGTCGGTTCACATTAGTCGCGAGAGCTGGGCGTTCCAGTGGATAGGATCCAAATTAGAAACGCACTTAGGAAGGTGTAATCGCATTTAGTCACTGAATTTCAACTCAGTCGCTGCGTGCTAAGAGAATATAACGCTACGCTAAGCTGCGTGGCTCTCCGCACGTGAGGACGTTGTTATCAAATTTTGGTAATCGCAGGTTAAGCAACGATAGGCAAGGTCATTACAAAGATGGGTGACCGTTTATTGCCATTTAATGGACATGTTAAAATGGGTTCTAGTGTGTAACCGACTTCAAAAAAGGAGGTTATGTTTTCGACGTAAATGTATCTAATACAATTAAAAGGAAATTAATAAATCATGATTAATTAATTAATTAAATAAGGAGATACTCATAGACAGTTCTTATAAACTTTTGGCTATCGATCAGATTAAGCAACGGTGGGCAAGGTCATTACAAAGATAGGTGACCGTTTAGTGCTATTTGAATCAAGCGTCTCCGTGCGTTGGAGGACATGTAAAAGTGGGTTATAGTATTTAACCGACTTCAAAAAAAAGGAGGTGATGTATTCGAAGCAAATGTACTTACTATTCTATTGTTGAAAAATAAAAAAAAGACTATATTAATTGTAGGCTTATTAAGCCAACGGCCAGCGCTAGGCAAAGGCCATTTTTTTGGTGCCTGGACAAGACTGGCGCCATCCTTCGTTGTAAACGACACGTCTGACTTCGTCGCGCGCTAACAAGTATCCTATAATCTGTGGCGCGCTAACGGGTAACTGATTCAGTCACTGACTTTAGGACAGTGTGATTAGAAGCTTCTAAATCGGTCGCTGAATTCAGAGACCGATATTTAGGATAATGTAATAGCTGCTTTAACTATGAGAGAGAATGAGAATACAAACCATAGAGAAAAGTAACAAACTAAATGAACGAACGAACAAATCACAGGAACTTCTCTTTTCTTCCTCCTCCCTCCTAGAGTAATAAAATGAACACTCTGTTGTTCTGCAACTCTGCAAGCATAGATAAGAATAGTATAAACTGTCTGCAAGGCAGATCGTTCCCATGAAGATATAGGTCAAAGTGGAGACAACACTCCCAAATACATGACTGAGGTCAACGCTATCCCTTTCATTGAGGTCGAATCTCCCTTTCTAAGAGGGCAACCTTGATGTTTCATGAAAAATCAGGACATCTTTTTAACTTCGTCGCTTAATACGACTTACTTGGCTTGTTTAAGCTTTAAGTTTAAACCGATTAAATATGTCTAGTTGCTTCCGTTTACCTCTCAAAATACGACGGGACGAAAAACCGACACGACCGTTGAGAGACCAGGCACAGGACCAACATTTTACATACCCATCTGACGCATGGAGCATCTTACTTTACAGACAATCAAGTAATAAATAAATAATAAGTTAATGGTTGTGAAAATAAAAGCATATGAAGTTATGATAAAAAGAAATTGTATTACAAGATCATTTATTCAGTACGTTTAACGATTTCCGATTAATCACAAGATATTGAATAGCAATTTCCATTATATGCAAACAACTAAAACACCTTGTAACCCACACATTAGACGATAGAAAAAGCATTTGCAGTAAATTTAGGTTTCCATTGGACCAACTTCAGATCATTGCAGCTTCATAAAATTTCTTTTCGAATGGGGCAATGGATAGTCATAATATTCCTTCGCTCAATATCTTTACGAAATCTACAAGAAAATAAAAAATGTATTAATATGGACCACGGGTAAATAAAACAGTATGTATATTGACAGGTGACAGGTATAGTGACAGGTTAAGAAATAGTGACATAAGGAAACGTTGTGGTATGAAAGAAGATGTTGTGACAAAAATTGAAGTATGCTGAGATGGTTAGGCCATGTCGAGAGAATGAATGAGGAACGATTGACGAAAATAGTGTATAAGGCGAGTGTGAATGAAAGTGTTGGAAGGGGTAGACTTAGGCGGAAGTTTCAAGACCAAATCAGGGACGTTGTAAAGGGGGATGGTGGTTAATGGTGAAACTAAGGGTTGTTTTGAGTACACGTATGGTTTATTCAATAATCTAATATTAAAATGGTAATGGTATGGTGAATGGTAATAATGGTAGGTAACGCGCTCGCGGCGGTTGATTGTGTACTGAAAATTATATAAAATTAGAATGCGATGCGCGGTGACAAATTGCTGACGGCTCAATATGTTGCAATGCATGTACGTACACCGTACATATTCCCGAACAAGAGAGATGAAGAAGCGAATGAGAAATGGTTTAAAATGGTGATGGAATCGTGGTACAAGATGATTTACAATAGTGGATGATTAACAAGATGATTAAACATTGGTTGAAATTTAATGTCTCTATGGTTCCATAGGCATAGCTAAAGTTTCTCTAAATTTGTTAACACGCGAAGGCGACGTAGCCTTATCAACACGCACATTGAATTTAGCAGTATTGTCGTCCATTCTAACACAAAACACTTTTGGGGTAGGAGCAGATTGGCTCTCAGTTGCACTTTCACTTTGAAGTTGACTATCGTCTTGGACGGTGACCCTACGATCAGAAGCGCGGGGCGACCACTGTCGCACACGGCGGCAGACGCACACCACACCCACGGCGGCTGCAGCTCCCCACAGCACGTAGATGGCGGTGTAGTGGTGTATATCGTGGTAAGAAATTCCTTCTGAAATGCCTTCTTGTGACTTCAAATTTTGGATCTGGTCACCTATCTCCTTAAACTCAGCATTGAAATTGCTGGTGTTCATCTTAAATGTCTCTAATGGTAGAGATATATTTACTACGTGGTTAATGGGTGGTATAAGCGGCATCATGGTGTCTGGTTGAGTATTTAGCTTCGAGCTAAATAATTTATGCGCTGTTATAGTGAAAGTGTCACCTTTGATGAGGCAATCATCTTTCATCGTAATAATACCGGCTCCAGTGAGTCTCAGTGCTGTCATTAATTGTCCACATATCATTCTCACTGAGCACTGGCCACAACAAGAGTACAAAAATGTATTTACTGTACTAAGCTGGGTCCATCTCTGTGCGCACGAAACAACATTGGTTTTACACGTTTTTGTGGTTAGATCCTTGGCACACAGAGACTGGTCCGTCTCGTACTGGTACATAGGGCTGTGCAAAGAACATAAACTGCTGATAGTATCTAAATGGCTACACATTTGAAGATCATTATCGGTCAAAGTCCAATACAAATCCTTTTTCAAGTTGATTGCTATGTGTGTAGTGGTTGGCACTAGGGTGACCATCTTATCGTCCATTTTTCGAGGAATTGGTATCAAATTGTAGAGGTCATAGATATCTCGACTCACCAATGGTATTTTAATCTCAACTAGAAGATAATTATTGGTAACTCTTGCCTTAACCTTAAGTAAATGGTAAATTTTGTACAAATTCTCTTGTATATTATCTACGGGCAACGACAAGTCCTTATCTAAATGTCCAGATATCATATTCAATTCTTGTTGAAGTTGTTCTGGCCTTAGCAGATGGATGTTGAAGTTTCCGTAGTATATATTGGTGATAGTATCTAATAGAGTATCTTGTATGTATCTCAAGCTGGTCAGTATATTATTAGCTACTATAGACGACATTGCAAAGTTGTTGATTGTTTCAACATCTTGAAGTGCTATACTCGCTGCGTTAGAAGCCCTTTCCAATGCCATAAGGTGCTGGTTAAATATCTTATGTTGACTGTCCATATTTCCTTCCACTCTTTTTAATAGATTATATTCCGCTTCTACTATACTGGTTTGGTTTTTCCACAAATTCGATAAGTGCTTTTGGTTAGTTTTAATTAAATCTATATCCTTTTGGTATTGTTCTGCGAAATTTTCGTCCAATATCCCGAATAAACTTCGAGCGACATACCCTACTCCATTAATGAGTCCACGTCGCTTGCGATGCGGTGTGAACTGCTGACCCATCAACATTTTATTATAATACGCGCACTCGTTGTATCCATGCTGTAACTGTAATAAGATAATATCGCATTGTTCTTTCACCTTGGCATGTGAACATATGTTTTCTAGGTATTTATAATATTTACTAAACAAAGTGTTTCCTAGCCAGTACGGTTTTAAGTCGTAATAGACTACTAATCTCCATTCATCCCTTACAGGGTATATGGTTGATATTTGGTCAAAATAAATGGTCTGGTTGTCTGGTAAATTAGAAATGGTATATGTACCTTGTACTGGTGTAAATATAAGCATAAATAACATTAACGCTAGCGTAATCAAATTACATGAGCGTTTAATAAAACTGGTTGGTTGACGTCTTTTTGGTTTATTGTTACAGTTGACTGTTTTGTCCGATATACTACTGTTTACTGGTAGAACAGATAGCTTGACTATCGGTCTCTTTATAATGTTGTTTTTTGTTTTCAAGGTCACAACTCTGACGAAGCCATCTTGTCCAGGGTGGAGCTCGATGACCCTGCCCAGTGACCACTTTCCTGGTGGTAAATTATCGTCCTGAATAATAACGATGTCATCTATTTTTATGTTTTCTTTTGGTTCCCGCCACTTGGACCGCGCTGATAACTGTGTTAAATACTCCGACTTCCATCTATTCCAAATGTCGCGAAATATTTTTTGAGTTAGTTGCCATCTGGTTCGCAAGTCGTATTCTGTTTCAATAATGGTGAGAAGGGGTCCACTTGCTAGAAAGTGTGCCGGAGTGAGGTAGTTTAGATCATCGGGATCTTCAGTCAATGGACACAGTGGCCTAGAGTTAAGGCATGCCTCCAGTTGGGATAGAATCGTGGTAAATTCTTCGAAAGTGAGCCTCTGCTCTCCAATGACGCGCTTTAAATGGTACTTGAGGCTCTTTACAGCGGCCTCCCATAAACCTCCAGCTGTAGGCCATGAGGGGGCGTTGAAGTGCCACTCTATGCCCATTTCAGAGACTTCCATCATAAATTGGTCATCAAACACCTTCTTCAAATCGTCAAGCTCTTGGTTTAAGATACGGCTAGCGCCAACGAAATTGGTACCGTTGTCGCTGTATATGTGTTGTGGAGTACCTCTTCTTGCGGCCATTCTCCGTAGAGCCGCCAGGAAACTGGATGTACTAAGGTCCGATACTAATTCTAGATGTACAGCCTTGGTAGCCATACATACAAAAACTGCTACGTAGCCCTTAGTGGTTTTTACGCCACGACCCTTATTGGCCTTTATCATAATACTTCCGGTAAAATCTACTCCGGTGTGCTGGAATGGTCTACTGTAGTTGCTCCTAGCTTCCGGTAAATCTCCCATTATCTGTTTTAACTGGTTTGGTTGGTTTTTTCTGCACTTTACGCAAGACCGTAGGCGTTTTTTGGTTGCTTGGTTTCCACCTACGATCCAAAAGCTTTTCCTAAGAAACGCTGACGTAAGACGTGGTCCACCGTGAAACGTTAATTTGTGTGCGTGGTCTATTATTAAATCTGTAAGCCTACCACTATGCGGTATAATAAAGGGATGCTTCATGTTTTGGTCTATGTGAGCATTTTCAATTCTTCCACCAACACGTAAAATTAGATTTTCATCCAAATAGGGATTAAGATTTAAAATTTTGCTCTTCTTTTCTATTGATTTTCCTTCGCATAATTTGGTAATTTCATCCGAAAATTCGTGGTGTTGGCAATCTCTAATAATAATCAGTTTCGCTCTATTCAGTTCGGACAGGCTTAGATATGGTTTTTGGTTCTTATTACTTGATAAAAATCGCAAAATCCACGCCAGTATTCTAATTACTCGCGTAAAAGAGCCGTGTTTTTTAATCAGCTGTTGTATAATGGTGTCATCGCCCGATCGTGTTACAACGTTCGAGTGTTTAATCCTTTTAGTTTCTAAGTCGGTATGGTAATTATTTTGGTTATTATCTGAGTCTCCTTTATACGTTGGTAGCCACTGTGGTCCGTTCCACCACAGGGAAAGCGGTTTCAGTTTTTCAGCGGTCACGCCTCGACTGGCACTGTCAGCTGGGTTCTCTACTGACTTTACGTACCTCCAGCAAGACGCTGGCATGGTTTCTTTAATCTGCCTGGTTCTATTGGAGACAAACGGCTTCCAACGGCCTGGTTCTCCATGTATCCACCCCAAAACGACCATAGAGTCGATCCAGCCGTATATCTGAATTTGGTAATCAGATAGGCATGTGGTAATCTTAGATATTAGCTTAGACAGCAAATATGCGCCGCAGAGCTCGAGCCTTGGTAAGGTGATATTCTTGCTGGTAGGTGCAAGTCGCGCCTTGGCTATTAATAGAGCTACTGAGGACTGGTTTCCCTGGTTCTGGTTGATTTTGCAGTATACTACACATGCGTATGCCTTGGTGGAGGCATCACAAAACCCGTGCAGTTCAATGGTCCCCTTTTCCCTGGTACGAATCCATCTTGGTATTTGTATCTGTTCAATTTGCTGTATATCTTCCTTAATCTTCCTCCACTCCATACAAATATTATCTGGTAATTTGTCATCCCAAAGAAGATTTAATTGCCATACAGATTGAAATAATAATTTTAATTTCGTGGTTACCGGCGTTAACCAACCTAATGGATCGTATATCTTTGAGATATCCGATAGCAAAGTACGTTTGGTAGTATTGGTCATTGTTTGGTCAATTTTAGATTTAAAAGTGAAATAATCTTCTTGTGGGTTCCATTGTAGGCCTAATGTCTTGGTGGACTCCCGCTGTCGGAAGTCTAGGTGTTCCTGGTTGGTGCTAGACTCTGGTAACAATTCTGGTGCGTTGGATTTCCATTTTCTCAAATTAAATCCCCCCGATTTGAGAAGTTGGATCAAATCTGACTTGAGACTTATAGCGTAATCTAAGTTATGGGCACCATCCAACAAATCATCCATGTAAAATGAGTCCTTCAGGACGTCTGGTGCATTCGTGTTGGTATAATTGGTATATTCATCTGCAGCAAGTTGCTTTAAGGTCATCATGGCGAGGAATGGTGCCGCCTTGGTGCCGTAAGTAACAGTGGTAAGTTGGTATTCTTGGAGTGGTAGGTTCGCGTTGTCCCGCCAAACAATTTTTTGCAGCTGTTGGTCTTCTCTATTTACCCAAATTTGTCGAAACATTTTCTCTATGTCAGCACTAAAGGCATAGCGATATTGTCTCCATTTTAAAATTAAGGATAACAAATCCTGTTGCAAATTTGGACCGGCTTCCATCAGATCATTGATACTTAACCCACTGGACGTTTTTGCTGATCCATTATATACGACTCTAAGAGCCGTACTGGTTGAGTCGGTTTTCTGGATACAATGGTGAGGCAAATAACATTCTCGTGTCGTGTTACCGACGGCTGGTATCATGTGGCCTAAGGCGATGTATTCGTTTATAAATACTTTATAATCATGCGCAATTTGTTGGTTTTTAGACAATTTACGTTCTAACTGCCGAAATTGTGCGACAGCCATTGGTTTTGAGGCACCTAACTTGTCCTCGAAATTTGGTTTCAATGGTAATCTGACGTCATAGCGTCCGTCTTCATGTCTCTTAGTGGTAGATTTGTAAAACTGGATACATTGGTCTTCCCCGCTTGGTATAGATGAATTTTCTGGTACATCTTCTACTTCCCAAAATCGTTGTATGTCATCTAGTTCATGTATGACGACATTGCAATGGTATGTTTGTGTGACGTTTCCGCATAGAATCCAGCCTAGTTGCGTTTGTTGAGCTACTGGCTGCGATGGATCCGTCTTGATTATGCCGTCTAGTATGATGGCAGAGTAAACGTCGGCCCCGAGGAGAATATCCAAATTTCGGCTTTCATTGAAATTTAAGTCAGCTAGCTCAATATTGGACAAATAGGGCCAGTTTGGTTTGGCAAAAGATTGGTTTGGTAATCTATTTATAAGGTTGTTCATTATATAAACATCCGTGGTGTAGGTAAAATCGTTATGTAAAGACGATAGAGTAATGGTTATTACGCCTTTACAATTATTTTCTTTGGCGCCGACCCCGAATATGACACCCTTGCATCGTCGCCTGGGCAGTCCCAACTGCTGCGCTGCATTTTCGGTGATTAAAGAAGTTTGGGAACCCTGGTCGATCAGAGCTCGCATCTGATACGAACTGCCATCGCTCCCTTCAACTCTTAAAACTGCAGTTGCCAACAGGATTTCGGCCACGTTTTCCTGTGACACGTGGCAATTTCGCTGAGCTTTTGTGGAATTATTATAGGTAGCGGCGGATAATGGTTTCACAATAGCGTCATGTAGCAGCGAATTATGCTTTTCATTGCAATGACGACATGTTTTGCTTGACATGCATTCTTTGCCTTGGTGATTGACAAAGCAATTACTGCATAAATTATATTTCGCGATTGTTTTAAGTTTTGTATCCGGTTTCAAATCACGAAATGTGTTGCAATAAAATAAAGGATGGTTGTCATGACATACTGGACAATTATGTGATGTTACGTTCAGTGCCTTAAATGGTGATAATAATGGTTTTTTGTAACTTTTTTGGTAATGGTTATTAGGCAAATTATATGATGACAATTTCTTCATATTATTTTCGGGGTTACTTGGTAGCTTGGTGGCGCTCTGTTTTCTTCTAGATGCCTCTAGCGATATAAATTTGGTTTCTAGATAGCGAAGAAAGTCTCGAAGTGTCGGTAGCTCCCTCGGATCTGCTAGTGACTCTACGTAGTCCGTGTGGGTCTCCACGTCGAGTTTTTTCGATAATAGGTGGACTAATAATGGATCCCAAGAAAGTGTGTTCGCTCCTAACTTTTGAACTGCATGTAAACACTCCTTGGTGGTGTCGTGTAATCGTTTGATGTACGCTGCCGACTGCGATTGCATAACAGGCAAATCCAGAAGTATGTCAATATGCGAAGTAAATATCAAATTGGTGTTATTGTATCGGTGGTTGAGAATCTCCCACGATATTTGGTAATTTCCTGAACTGATAGGAAGATGTTGTATCAGTTTTTCTGCTTCGCCTCGTAGCTTACTTTTCAAAAATTGTAATTTTTGGGCACTAGATAGCGAATTATTGTTATGTATAGCTTCTTGAAAGAGATCTTTAAACGAAGTCCACTGTTGGTAACTTCCTGAAAAGTGTGGTATATCCATTTGAGGTGTAATCTTCTCCCTGTGTGAGACAGACCACATTTTGGTATTTATGGTTCTCTTTATGGTGTTATAGGTTGTTTCGTACTCACTGAACATTTTTTCGTACGATTCATGATCGCCGTCAAGTTCGCTATCGATTTCCCAATGCAAACTGTCGATTACTGACCAGCGAGACTGAATGGTTTTGAGAGCGTCTTCGAACTCCCATTTTTCAGACAAGATACTTAAATCAATACTCTCCACAGTACGAGAGAATGCTTTGAAATTACTTTTTTGCTTTCGCAGCAATTCATTCAGCTTATTTCCTAACCCTTCTTGAAACTTTGACGTACTCGGCACGCTAACGACTGGTGCTGGGTCTTGTAACGTAGCTGGTTTGAGTACTGGTGTCGATGGTTTGGTCTCTGGTTTATAATTCAAAATTATTTGCCTAGCCTGACTATAGAAGTCCCTAGTATTCTCATAGTCGTTGTCCTCAAAGTAAGAATAATTTTGGTTTCCAAATGCGCACAGCTGGACGTGGTTAGAATGGAATTCCTTCCAATAGGAATCCAGTGTCTCCAGCCTGCGTTTTATGTAGTCTGGTGTCTTGCGGTCACGGCCATCCTTCTTAAATTTTTGTAGAAGCTGATCCATGCCCGTCATGATTTGTCGTTGAGTTTGCAATAAACCCTCCATGGTGGTTTGGTTAATGGTAATTATTGGTAAATAAAAGACCTTACTTGAGTTGCTGGTTACGTACTCTGCTGCAAGTCGCACTGACTTACGGCTCTGGTAATGGTGTTGGTTGCCTCTGGTAGTAGACTGGTATATCCACTGCGCTGGTTTTGTTCAGGAACCACTTCACTAATGTTACAGGTTACACAACACTAAATCCTTTTGCACGATAATAGTCCCGAATAACCGTTAAATAACACTCGCGAATGGTCCGTTTACGATCGAAGGACCATATGTAAAGGGGGATGGTGGTTAATGGTGAAACTAAGGGTTGTTTTGAGTACACGTATGGTTTATTCAATAATCTAATATTAAAATGGTAATGGTATGGTGAATGGTAATAATGGTAGGTAACGCGCTCGCGGCGGTTGATTGTGTACTGAAAATTATATAAAATTAGAATGCGATGCGCGGTGACAAATTGCTGACGGCTCAATATGTTGCAATGCATGTACGTACACCGTACAGACGTCTTGACAAAAGGCCAGGTCAAGAGTACCCTAAACCGAAGAGCATGTATGAAGGGAATAATGAAAGTGGACGAAGCGAAACAAGTATGTAAGGGTCGTAGCAAGTGGAAAGAAGTGGTCTCTGCCTACCCCTACGGGAAAGAGGCGTGATTATATGTATATTTATAGAATGATATAGGTACTCTCGCCGATACGACCACAGCGGCCAATCTTTCGCAAGATCAGCCATCAGCCAGTGCACAAATGCTTGCGTAGCCACAAGTGCACTCTTTCTTCCTTTTACCTCTCACAATTTAGTGATACGAAAGGTCAACACGACCGGGGAGAGGTCAGGCGCAGGACCGACTTTTTATATGCCTATCCGACGCATGGATCATCTTACTTTACAGACAATCAGATGACCAGCCTGCATTATCCTAGCCAGTAAGGAACAAATATACAAAGTTGTTGCTCCCCGCAGGATTCGAACCTGCGACCCCCGGTACGCAAGCAAGCGGTTTCCCACTGCGCCACGGAGGCTACTAGACGCGACAGGACTAGGAGGCGACAAGAATAAATATGATTTTAATAATATGTTTAAAACTACATACACACTTGAACATACAATATTTTTTCCATATCAATCCTTTGAACTAAATACCTACATCGTATATTTTTTATCATAAAGTGGCGGCA